>JACSYO010001861.1:52500-80000 GCA_016806645.1 Ophiodon elongatus | reverse complement strand
ACCATGTTAAAACTAAATGATTAATTGTCAGTAGAAAACACAGAAAACCAAGGAAAAAAAAGTTGTACCAGCAGTGTTTTGTATGAATTTGAATATCCTAAAAAAAGGGATTCAAATCTATACAAAACACTGCTGGCTCATATTTCTGCACAGGAGACACGGTCTTGGTCCGGGTTGCAGTCCCTCTACTCACCTTGCTGGTCATGAAGTAAAGCCTGGCTTGCTCCACATCGCCCTGCTTCTTGGCTCTCAGAGCTGCCATCTTGTATTCTTTCTGCCTCTCCAAAAGAGACGTCTTGGTCAACTCGTTGGCTGTGGATTCACGAAGGACAGAAAGGCAGAACCAATAAGACAAAGAAAGGCCACATTCACCCGACACCGAGAAGCTCACAGCGCAGTGTACTGTAGGAAACAGTGTGCTGGAACACATTATGAGAAATCAAATTAAAGATCAAAATATGAATGGAGGTCTACTTCTGGATTATTTAAAGTAATGCACCAATATTCAACCAACTATTCACAAATTGAGGGACACAAAATGAATCCACAATCTTATGCCTTAGTTACTGTTGCTATATCGGACAACTTTTGGTTAACTTTGGATACCGTTTTTTCCTTCGATAAGTTATGACACAACACTATGTAGGATACCAAAATTCCAGGTTACACATCCCAGAGGCACATTTTTTTGACCAACTTTAAAGAGTGTTTGTGACTTATTTACTTACTAACTGCAGGATCTGAGTTTTTTTCAGAGTTTTTCAGAGTGAGAGGGAAAAGGGGGTTGGTGCTGGTCAACTGCCTGTTTTTAATTGTATGTTGAACGTATACTTTCTCTAATATCCTACATGTTCACTGATATAACTTTGTATATTCCATCTCTCACGGACCATCTGTCGGACTGGTCTGCTCCTCTGGAGATGGGACGGTGCTCAGAGGGGGCAGGGTGGCAGAGGACGAGTGCTCCTCTTCACTGCTGGGGGTGAGGATCTCCGGGACTGGGGTCGTGGCCTCTGACTCCCCCTGCTGATCTGAGGGAGTGGGTTCAGGAGGCGAGGGCACAGGGGGAGCTGGTCGATGGGGAACAGCAGGCTGAGAGGCGGCACTCGGGGCTCCAGTGGCCACAGGAGGAGGGATCTCTGCCTCGTTCACGGGTCTCCCTTTTTTAATACCTGCTAACATCGACTCCAGAGTCTGTAGAGAGCAACATCAACAATCAACCATCTGCATCAGTTGTAAAAGAGGTCCAAAATCTGAAAAGCACTTTATGTGTAATGAAGGAAGCATCACAGTAGTCCAGGGATTCCACTCACAAATTATTAACACAATTACTATGAAACAAGAAAATATCACAAGTAATGGGTTTTGAGAACTAATTTAAAAGATGACAAAAAGCCTGATGTCTTCCTTTAGGGAGACGAACTGAGTCATCAGACACATGAATAAAAGATTGTGTGTATCTGTAGCTGTTGGGCATTTTAGTGTTTATTTAGCTCACATAATTTACAGAAAAGACCCTCATTGAGTAATTATTTTCAGTTGATGAACTGCTTTTATTTTGCCTCTTGAACAGAATAAAAGTAAGTGAATAGTGGCACTCAATACCATTAAAAAGAGAATAAAGACAATAAAGACAATAAAGACAATATCTAACAGAGTATCAAACAACAAGCTGGAACTAGAAGGCCTTCTTGACTAATCACACTGTGTGTTGAGAAAACAATACATTGAAATGTCATGTTGATTATCATATTAGATGGTGTGACTCAAGCTGGACCTCTAATTCTCCAGCATTTCAAGAAATCAGATTTTGTAAGTGTTTTCTATTTTTTATTCATGCAACAAATCGGTCCCACTTTCTTGCAAGGCAACCTTTATTAAGGGTTATCAAATTGTAACTAATGGCTTTATTAATGGTAGTTAATAATTTACTAATACTTTATAGATTAATTATAAGCTATTCATAAGAACAACTTTTGAGTTGTCGTAAAAACATTTTTTTTTTTTACCAGGGATCATTTATAAACACCTTATTAACATTTAAAACTGCAGACTTGATTACCGGCATTATTATATAATTTATAAGCCCTAATTAGAAACTTGTACCAACAAATCCGGAGAAAACATTTTGTGACATTTGGAAATAACAATAATTCATAAGACAATATTTTAAAATGTAAAAATGTTATTCTGCACCATGACCATATAACGTGTCATCAGGCAGTAGTTTTTCTCACCTTCAGGCCGCGATCGTATCTCCTGACTTTGGAGGTCTCTCCTGCAGTTTTGGCGTTTTGCAAGGCCGTCTTGTACATGAAGACTCTTTCCTCCAGGGTGTGTTGGAGGCTGCCAGGAGCCGCTGAGGGGACCTTTATCTCCTGCTGCTCACCAAAACAACAGGCAGGCACTGTCAACATTATCTGAAAACAGTCGGTAAATCTATGCTAAAGGTCAATAAATTACTCAGAACTGTGTGTTGAGAAAGTATTTGCCACAGACAAATAAAAAGAGGGAATAGAATTCTGATTGCAATTTCAACAGATCCATAGCTTATCTTCAATCACTGGTTTAAAATACTGCACACAGATTATTGAAAGTATTTAAGGAAATGTGTTTACAGGAATGCACATACTTAGTAGAAAGAGTGGAAATGTAAATCTCAAGTGCATCTATTCTACCAGTCACATTATTAGGTAAGCAACTGTTGTTTGGAACGAGTTAAACAAAAACATCTGAGGGGTTAAACAGGCAGGTCATTTTGTAAACCAGCAGAGGGCAAGGAGGACAAATACTTCAGTCCTTTGACTGACGACAGTGTAAGTTTTGACACATATTCTGGTGGCTGCTGGTGTCAATTTACAAGGCTGGCAGGGAGCAACGTTTGTTGTACCTGTGACTCTGAGGTTTCAGCTTGAGAAGCAGTGCCAGAGGATGTACAGGAAACAGGTACAACATCCTCAGCTTCCTCCTCACCCACCACTTCCTGTAGCTCTGCCTGATGGGGAAAAAATACAGCAACTGATCAACAGCCAACTTTGATTGTTTATGTGCAAGGCTGGATTACAGAAGTGTGAGACAAGGTTTCCGTTTGGTAAAACATGCATTTGTTTGACAAATGAAAGTTCTGTGAACCAAAATGTGCAGATTAAATGAAAGCCCTTCAAATCAATAAGTAAACAACAATTAACAGCCTAATTAAACTGGAATGTTAGACCTGTAAAACCTTTTGGATTATTACTATAATTACTGTGGTATTTGCACAGGCATTTATCCAGCATACTAGTTGTTTAACTAGTTCGAGAAGAGGATCAGTGTTTTGGATAAATTGGCTCATATCTTTGTAGAAATATCATCTTCATGGCTACAGAATCGCTTTAACAATTCAGTTAATCAAGAATTAAAAGGACTTAGAAACATATTACTGCTTTATGTTTAGTAGACTTGAACAATGTAATGCCGTCTATACAGGTCTCAGTAAAAATGTGATCAAACAGCGGCTTCATATTCAGAACACTGTCGCGAGAGTCCTTCTCACTAAGATCCCGAAAGTGGAAAACCTCGCTCCAGTTCTCAGATCTTTGCACGAGCTTCCTGGTCTCCTCCACCACGCCGTCACACATTTAATATGTGGACACTGAGATTGCTCTGGTGAATTATTGTTATTACTCAAACTGCCTCCTTGAATGAACTAATGTCATTTGTATCCTCAACATTTTAGGATACAAAAGATACTGGGACGTGATATTCTCACTCTACGTGAAAATGGTTGGTTGGTGATCTAAGAAAATAAAAAGCCTCGGTAAAAAGATGCAAAGTATTAAAATAAGTCTATATTTGTTAATTCTGCTGCTACAGCACAAAGTAACTGTCTCAATTTCTTTACAACATAGACTACTAGACTTCAGATCAATAACTCTACTATAGTTGGGAATTGACCATTTAATAAATGTAAACCTTAACATTACAGGTTCACAATGAGTGTGTAAAGAAAACAAGAGTTTTAAATCTTGTGTCCGATGGCCAAAAGGCCCACAAGCAGGACAGTTTTCTGTCTGATGGCTCTACTGTTGTTTATTGTTTGACTGCATTGGGTTCGTACAGCTACTTGTATTGATTCCAGTGAATTTAAAAACATGTGTCTGGTAAATGGCAGCCACAAACCCTGGCATGAGAGCAAAGAAGATAAACACAAAACCAACCAATAGATCTTCGTCGTCTTCCAGGTTACTGTCATCTTCATCTTCATCGTCATCGTCATCTTTCATACACTCGTCGGCCATTCTTGCGATGTCTTCCATGGGCAGCGGGCCTGCAACACAAACATAATGCCACGTATCCGACTGGGTTTGTATGTGAGATCAACAACATATATTACATGATAATTTAGTAATAATGTAAAAGGACAACAGTCTCCATCTATAAGGAGCATAACCACTTTCACAGGATAATAAATATGGAGAAACATTTCTTGGTCACGTACGAGCTTTTCAGCAACTTACATGTATCATAATATACTATATGGCCGAAAGTAAGTGGATACAAAGAATATATACACACACACACACACACACACACACACACACACACACACACACACACACAGAAAAGGACTTGCAGAACTGTTCGCCGCAATGTCGACTGTGTTAATTCCTCTGTACCTGACAAAGTATGAAAGCAAGCTTGAAACGTCAGGCTTTTTTATTTTAATAAAGAAAACATGTTTGAGGAAGGGCCTTTTTCCCCCCTTTTCACAACTGCACGTGGACAGATCCATGAGGAAATGATTTGGTGTGGAAGAACTTGTTTCGGCCTGAGCAGATTTCTGACCTCAGCCCCGTCCAACACCTTTGTGATAGGTGTTGGACCCAAAGTGCTGCTACCCTCTCACTCACTTTTCCCCTTCTGCTTGGCTCTTCCCCCAGCCTCAGCTTTATTCCCAGTAATAGCGGCAAGTTCAGCCTCCAGGTCCGGGTCGTCCACGCTCCCCTCCATACCCATCATCATCTCCTCGGGGTCCAGGTCCACAAAGAGGCCCATCTGTAGCCACAAGGTAAGAGGTGAACTTCTCCCTTCTGGCAGCTATTGTCAAGAGAACACATGACAATAAAAACATGTGAAGTGTTGTTGTTGTTACCTGCTTGGCTGCAGCAGCGCCCTGGCCTCTGGGCTGCGGGGCTCTCTTCTTTTTACCAAACATGTTGTTGTTGTTGTTGTTGTTGTTTCACAAGCGACACTCCAGCGATCCAAACTGCAAACAAAAACACAATTACATGATCTTCTTCCTGTCGTAATGTCATCGGTCTCGTCACATGAGTTATTGGAGTCATGTGAGAGGTTGTCAGGTGATTCACGGACAGACAGGCAGACAGACAGACAGAGTGCCCAACTGACGAGCTGCTAGCTGTTAGCTGTTAGCTAAACATGTTTTTTTTTCGCCTTTAACAGGAAAAGTTGGTTCATGATAAATAAGACGACTGTTACTAAACCTCGAGGAGAAGTTAAACCAGCTCTAGGGGGCGCAGCTGTCTCTACCTGCTCGTTCAGCACATCGTCAGGCTGTTTTCAGACGAACAGTTTCATTTCTGGGGTTTGACATGATTTGTTTGAGTACGCATGCGCAACGCGAGGGCTCGTCCGCGCTACATTTTAAAGGTACAGTTCTCAGATGTATCCGCGAGGCGACGCAGGCCTGACCTCCAGTAAAATGAACAGATAAATATAAGTAGAGAATAAATCCATGACGGTGTAATAAGTTCGGTCATATCACGAGTCCATTTTTTGTCATAGGCATGAAGGAAACACCAGAAATCTACACAGAGACATTCTTCTATCAAGACACAAGTTTAAAACACAGCAAATTAAAAACTTAGATCTTCCATGTACAAAAAAATTGTAATTTATAGATAGTATAGATGTCTAACTGTATATATATATATATAAAATAAACTAATCTTAGATTCAAATCTTAAAAAATAAAAGATTGGGAGTATCTAAGAATATGTTTGCACAGATCCATGGCTTTATTTTTACATTAAGATATTATTGTATATTTTTAGAGTATAATAATAAAGCTGCATTGCTCAGCTAACTGAGACAATGCTGCCAAATAGATGTTTTTGTTTTTGTTAAATTGTTAAACTTGATATCTTAAAAAAAGAGTCACACCACTTCTTCTTTGGTTTCATCTCTCAAAAGCTTGTGAACTATCTGGCCTTATTTCACAAACAGGGGAGAATAAAAATGTCACAACTACTTTGTAGACAAAGACACTTTTATTTACGGCATAATAGTGTACAGAATCAGACAGATACAGTAAATGATTGTGACAAGATACACTCCTTCCATGATATCAGAGTAGATCAGGAGGTTTAGGCTGATAACACATTAGAGACAGTTTAAGCCTGACGTTTAGTGCAAAGAGAACCTGATCAAGATTTGTTTAATAGGTTTATACTGTAAAGGAATGAAATCAAAGTGTTACAGAATTTTTTTACATGACATCTGACAGCTTGGGTGGACTGATATTACAAATCCTTGTGGTTGCTGCTGAGCAGTTTGGGGTAGGACGTGCCGATGGATCGTCCGTGCCGATAGACAACCAGCTCCAGCATGTACTCGTCCACTTTCACCACCACAGACGTCATCTTCTGGGTCGACATGAGGAAGATGATGGTGAAGAGAGCCACCTCAAACTCTGGACTCACACCAATGAAGCAGCCGCCGACCGGCTTCACCAAGCCGTTCCAGCTGAACTGCAGGTTCAGGACATGGTCGTCTTCATCAGGCTGTAAAACAACGACGAAAAAAAGCTCGTTCATTTTCTGCTCAGTGCGTTCAGTTTCTTTATCGTCCACATGATGACACAGTATTTTTCTTACTGTATCTTTGTTGTCTCTTGCTTTGTAGCCTTTGTAGTCGACATGGTCGTGTTTTTCCTGCAGGTAGAACTGGACCCAGTTGTGAAGACCTATGACCTCCTGGCCGAACTTGGTTTCTCCCACAAACACATGTTCAAACCCACAGGAATCCTGTCTATGATAAAAAAAAAAAAAAAACATAATTCAATTATTGGTTGACTATGTCTCCATGTATGTCCTCATTCATCCCAAGATGCTGATGAGCTAAAACACTGAATGTAACACAATGGGACTCTCCTTTAAAGAAGTTGAATATCAAATAAATACAAATTCAAATTTTGAACAGTACAGCAAACAAAATTGAAGTTAAACTCATCGACTCAAATGTATTCTTTAGGTTGAAAATACATTCCTTAACTTAACTCCACTTATTGTCAGTGGAGCAGTTTGACTCCATTAACTAATGAAGACTGTGAGATGTGTTAAAAGCTCCAGAAAAGTGGGTTTTTTTTGTCAACAAAATGTATTCTTCATTTGTACATATATTTCTTAGTCTCAAAACAAGATTACTACAAACAGTAGCTATGACTTAACTATAACTTCAAAGAAAGCACAAAACAGATTTGTTTTATCAATGTTTTTATTTGTGTACATATTTTTTGATTCTTGAGAAGGATATTCATCTGTCTCCATGCCAGCTAATTCAGCTGCCGAAGTCAGTAAGTTATTCTTTAAATACTAAATGTAGGTTTGCATCGTTATATTTTAAGTGGGCGCTTAGGCTACGAACCGAAACCAATATTTAGCTATTTCTGCCGGTCTTTATCAATTTACAGATTTACACATAACATTGTAATATAAGTGGGCACTTTGACTATGTAGTGAATTAAAGTTTTAAGTTATGTAGTGTTGCGTAGTTATTTTGACAGAAAATTACATTTCTATGGCACATGGGGTTTTTTTGGTCGAGAAACACTATTTTCTTGCAGTGAACTGGTTGAAAACTACATATTTACTATTGTTTGGCCCATGACTCTTTATATTTTTCTGTATATGCCTCACAGTAAAATGTCTGGCCTCCCCTGCTGTAGATGAATGACTGTCTGCTGACCTCCAGGGTCGTGTCTTTCTTCATTACAGAACAGCGCCCCCTGCTGCTCTTGTGAAACTCACCCTCCACTCCTGTCCCGGTGGTAGAGGCGGAACCAGATGTCATACAGCTGTCTCTTGAACTGCCCAGGCTCTGATGGCGACTGCCCCTTCCTGACCAGATACTCGTGAGCACACTATAAAGGAAAAACAAAAAATAGTATGAGGACATGTCAAGCTCCCATGTGAATAATAGGATCAAAGAACAGCTTAGAAGAACAGTGCAGTGCAGAAAATAAAGCACCCTGATGATAAAGATAGTTTGTCAGGCTAAAACTGGCTGTATTATGTCTGAGACTGAAAGTTCAATCTTGACCTCGGAAATAGTTCAAGTGTCTCGAACTTTTAAGCAAACATGGAGAAGATGTCCTAAAAGTGCACATACAAACTGATATTTGAACATCTACATAACCATAACTACTGAGCTTGCTTCCAGAATCGCGAACAGACCGACTTTGTAATGAGATTGTTTTGTTAACCAGCAACACTTTTGACTTAAAACTCTTATTATAAAAGCTGAAAAACAATGGAAATATTATTTAAAAGTACACGTTTACTGTATTGTGTCTGCCAATATTTCCAAAGAAAAAAATTAAGAAAAAAAGAAAAAAAAGAAAACTCTTATTATAAGTAAATTGCATAAAAACATGTCGCCTTTTGTGAGAACAGACCTGTCTCAGACCGCCCACACCTGAGGGCCTGATAACACCTGGACCGTGTCCAACAATCAGTGGAGCTGTTATCTGCTCCCAGAGTCAGAGTCCTGTCCCTTTCGGCCCCTGAGCTGTCTGCAGCTGTTCTGTGGTGGAGGGTAACTGGTGAAACTTGACACATCTCTAAAACTTTGGTATTTAGTTTTTTTTATAGTCATGATGACTTTGTTCAGAGACGTCTTGTAAGGGTTCTCTGCCATTTCTTTCGTTACAACTTTTTTCCTGTTTTATGGATGTATAGTATTATATTTTTGTTCTCAGTAGAATAATGGTGTTTTTTATCTTCTAGCTAGTGTGGGTTCTTATTTGTTATTTTGGCCTTGGAGACCCTGACGTCTACTTGCTTCTGTCAGTAGTTTTCCCCGTTAATCACTTTTATGTCGAATGCCACTCATGAACTTAAAGTGCTTCTGTAGCCTTTTCTTACTGTGTCGTTGCCATCTTTTTTTGTGTTCCTCCTAAACATCAAGCCAAGGTTTTAACATACACACATTAGTAAAAACCCCAAAAAGTTACAGTGTGGTATTTTTATATTGTGATACAATATGGTATGGGGTTGAACTCGTTCCACTAATCTAGAGTATTCAAGGTAAACTCTTGCGCAGTTTGTAGCTTAGTTTCTTTAAAATGTCCATCATGCTAAAAGCTTTTAGTTTCCTATACTTCTTAAGGGAAATCATCTGGCCGGTAACTAAATAATTATAAAAATGTAGAAGAAATAAAACGGGTTAGTAAACAGCAGCTTGAAACTGTCACCATTTCAGGATGGAAACAGCTGCTGTGTTGGATCAGTGTGTTTGACTGCGATAATGGATGTGTTATTAAAGAGAGGAATCTCTCTCTCTCTCTCTCTCTCTCTCTCTCTCTCTCTCTCTCTCTCTCTCTCTCTCTCTTCCTCTCTCCTCTCTCCTCTCTCTCTCTCTCTCTCTCTCTCTCTCTCTCTCTCTCTCTCTCTCTCTCTCTCTCTCTCTCTCTCTCTCTCTCTCTCTCTCTCTCTCTCTCTCTCTCTCTCTCTCTCTCAGACGCTGCACCTTCATGACATCGGTCTCCATCATGGAATCGATAAAGAGCCTGTTCTCTTGAAGCTCCTCTGACGTCACCTTCTCTGATACACCTGTGGACGACTCGTAGTTGTCCAGCAAGTTCATGAAATCTGCATTAAAAAAGACACATGCATGTTTAAATACTGTTGGTGGTTATAGCTAAATAAGTGCAATGGGAGGGGGGAATGAAGTGTTTCTTACGTAAATATGTCTCGATACCCTTGAGTTTCTCTTCGTTGACATATGTGAAGAGCGGAGCCCTGGCCCGGTCTCTGGCATAGTTGCTGCCCTGAGCCACATAACCAGCCCTCCCCTGAGCAAAACGCACACAGATACACGGACAGACATCAGCATGTAACTGCAAAAGGCAGGAAAGCTGACTGCATGGGGTTTGCATGTTTAGACGTATCTCTGAGTGTTTTGCATTGCAGAGAAGCCGTAAAGGCAGACTTATACTGACCTGGAGGGAAATGATGTAATCAGTCTCTGGTTTGAGGCGGTTGGTATCTAGGCGCCAGAGTTGGTTTAGCACTTCAGTGAGCTCCTGATTGGCTTGTTGACTGTTAAATGGAAAAAAAAAAGTAAATGCAGTGAATTAAGTAGAGTAGCAGTGGTAGATGAAAAACAGAAATGGTGCAATATAATTAAATTGTTTCTGACATCGACACATATGTTTTGGAATCTGCTCAAACCAACAAAGAGGATTTGTTTTGTTTTTAAGTGAGAGTGACAATGGGCCTTTTTCACATCAGACATTTTGACTTGTCACAGTGGGAAAGTCACATGTTTTACTAATAACATTAATGATGTTTCTGTTCAAGTGTCTCGCTGAGTCATGACAGTGTGACAGAGAGCACAATAACAGGACTCTGAAACTGAAGCAGTGAAACATGTCTTCTGGGGAAAAAAAACTATTCTTTGGGGTAAAAAATAAATCTAACTTGTTTGATCCTTGACTGACCTGCATGCTCTTTTCCAAAAGCAGCCATTTGTAAACTTTCACATCCAAACATTCAAGGTTACGAGGTCATTTTATTGTCATTGTTCAACGGGATTGACCAATGAAATGCAGATTGTAGTCCCATTTTGCGACACAAGAAAATCTAATATATGGCGGGCGGAGGATGAGATAAGGAGTCTCACAGCCAGAGGAAAGAAGCTGTTTTAAAGTCTGATGGTTCGGCAGCTGATACTCCTGGATCTCTTTCCAGACGGCAGCAGGGTGAACTTGGCACAGGAAATTTTACCTTTTTAAGTTTACTTAAGAAATACAGCCGTTTATGAGCTTTCTTCACCAGGATGGAGATGTGTGACCATTCAGGTTGTTTATGATGCTGATTCCCAGGAACTTAACGCTGTTAAATTGCTCCACCTCAGCTCCATTGTTGTAGAGGCGTGTGTGTGTCTTCTTCAGGTTGTAGATTTCCTCTCTATATGAAGTCTCATTGGGCCGATGACGGAAGTGTCATCTGCAAACTGCACAACAGAGTCCTCTTCATGTTTGGGGTAGCAGACGTGGGTGTACAGCGTGATCAGGAGGGGGCTGAACCCACAGCCCTGGGGGGCTCCGGTGTTCCTCCACAGCAGCTACTGTGACTCAGTGTCCTGATGCACGTTGTACCGAGGGACGGAAGGAATTAATGATGAAGGAGAGGTTTGTTTCTTGTTGTTTGTTTGTGTCTCACAGCCAGTATGAGTTTGAAAGAGGTCCCTTGTTTTACCATGACTGATGAATTCATCAGTTAAACCAATCAAATAGTGTCGTTTAGGATCATGTTACCTGCTTGATTAAAGCTAACAGGAAGTTGCAGTAATATACCAAAACCCTCCGTGTATTGCAAACTTCCTGTGGCTCAGTAGATAACGGCTTGTGGTTTTCAACATGTTTCTTGATTGTTATTTCACGCCATTTATGTATGAAGTACTGTGTATGGGGTTTGATGGTATAATAATAACATTGACTGGAAGTTATGGGTCAGTTCACCCAAATCACACAAGAAAAAGGTTTCCCTATAGCTGTGTCCATGCTGGATGTTTTGATTATATTTTATTTTGAGGCAGCAGAAATCTTAAAGCCCCTGCAAATAAAACCAGACTATTTCCCAGACTGAGTACCACAAATGAGAAAGAGGAATAATGTTTTTTTTGTTTGTTGAAATTACCTTTTTAAACAAATGTAGCTACAATTTGATCTCAGAGTTTGTCTAATCAAGAGCTAAGCAACTCAAACATGTGTTGAATTATATTGAGTATTGTAGATTTCAAAGGTCATCTTGCAAATTGACTATTTTATTGCTGTTTTCCTTTTAAAGCATATTAATAAAAGGCTTAATGCATTTCAGCTTTACATTAAAACTTAGTCAATGTTGCAGGTTCTCCAAAGGATGAAATCAAAATAGCCTACAAATTCTTTCATTTGCTATTTTTAAATAGAGTCTTGACTGAAGCCCCGACAGCAGCTGGAGGCCTCCTGTTGTTTTTATTATTTTGTTCCCAGGAACCCGTTTTGGTGTTTTCTTTAGTTATAAAACACAATGCCAGCAGGAAAAACAACTGACAGACCAGTTGGGGAAAACATGGCTCCACAAAAAGACCCCACATCCATCATAAAGTTACAACTGGCTCTAAACGTAGGTTGTAACATGAGATGAAAAAACGTTCAGATGCTGTTTTATGGTGCCACTAACACGTTGCTAAACAAATAGGATTCAGGGTATGACGTGAGACCATGATACATTGCATCCTTTTGTTCATGCTCAATCTCATCTTCACTCTACATTGTAATTTGATAATGCCGTTAGAAGTATCTCATAACTGCCAAACCCTTCCTGCCATATAAGCAGAACAGATGTTTGACTCATTGGTAAAAAAAAAAAAAAAAAAAAAAAAAAAAGTTGAGTAAGAAGCAAATGACAAGGAAAGAGCTCACACTAATACAGAAACTTCTCTGTTCTTAATTTAGCAGGCTGCAGTTGAGAGTATCACGAGGGAGGACAGCTCCACACTTGTATTGCAGCAGAGTCTGTTTCGAGTCTAGTCTTAACCCACTAATCACAACCACACCCTGCAGCTCTCACATACAAACAAACATAAACTCTAACGTGCAACATCCGGACATCCACTACACCTGCAATCTGCACTGAGAACAGCTGTTGGTCTGAATTTTATTTTATAAATAAAACCGAACAAACTTCACTTATCGAAATCAAGAAGGATCCTGAGAAGTATTGTGTTACAACTTGTCTGCATGCTTACATCAAATATTTTTGTTTTGAGTAGAAACAAAGCGTCGAGAATTGTGTTAAAAGTGTCACCAGAAAATAAGAAGCATGCACATAACAGGAACTGAAGAAAAAAAAAAACTTTTAAAAGATAAGTAATTCTGATGTATCTGCTATTTTCACCAAAGCTTACCTCCGTGCCATGACTCCGTTCAGTGGGGGAAAAAAGTTGATCTAATACATCTAATCATCTCAGAAAAACTACCGTTTCATGCGGACAGTTATCTGAGGTGTCAATCATGACGTCTCAAGGGTAACCAGCCAATTACAACAGCCGAAGACACCCGCACCCCTCTCCCTGTCATAACAAGGGCGGACCCCATCCTGAAGTTGTATTATTGTATATTAATGATATACAGTGGGCTTACTGTGAATAAATTGTCATAGATGTCGCCTAGGTATTGGAAAAGAAAAAAACACTTGCACTGAGTTTTAATAAACGTTTTGTCTTAATTTCTGCATCCAAATCAATTTAAAGCTATGAAATTGTTCTGGACTGAAATGTCTTCTTATTAAATTATTAAAGATATGAGAAACGTGTTGTTTTAACAAGAGTTAGGATTAGGGTTTTTATAATTTATAAATAGAAAGTTATTAACTCACAAATATGTATAAATTAAAAAACATATGAGTACATATTAACTTAAGTTAATAATATTATAGTCTAATGTGATTTAAGTTATTTTTCAGAATCACCAAATATATATATATATATTACTAATTACTCACACCCCAGGCTCATTTATTGTCATAACCATTAAATATTTTTTTCAAAAACTCTCAGCTTCTCATTTGTCACGCTCAAAATTAGGCTATGAATATCCTTCTGCAATTTTGAGCTGTTTTATTTGAAGAATTGCAAGTCCTACACACTTGAAAAGTCACATTGGCTTTTATTCTGAAAAAACTGCTTACCGGACAGGAGGAAGTCGACTTTGCGCATGCGCAACAGCCACACGTGTTGTTTTGGACCTGGAAGTGGATTTAGCAAAAATAGCTAGTAGATATTCATATTTGAAGAGCTTCAGCACGATGTTTACGTTGTTTATCGTCTCGAGGTTTCTCTTGTAGGTCCCTGCTTGGACTCTTAGTAGCTGTTAGTGCCTGTTGCCCAAATAAAGCGACAGAAAACAGCTGAAGTTTAAAGAAAGCTAACTAGCCGGCTAGCTTAGCACTCTGTAGCTAGCTACAACATGGCAGCTGTAACACTGGGACTGATCGCTGGGAGCTACGAGCAGATAGCCTTCGGTTTCCGAGTGAAAACCGACGAGAAAGTAAGTCGGACTGTCTTGTGTTTTATTTGTACTACTAATAATAATACATTAATGTTCTTTAGTGTGAAGATGGACAGTGTGGTATTTGCTTTTCAAGCTGGCATATCTGTCAACATACTGGGTATATTTTCTCCCAGGTTCAGCACTTGAGTTCCTGCAAAGGGTCCATTACTGAGTTGTGTGTTTTTGTTCTTCCCGCAGGAGTGGACAGCCGAAGCGGACTTCACGCATCACGCCCACACCGCGTCCATATCGGCCGCGGCGGCCAGCGAGAGGTTTGTGGCCACAGGAAGCAAAGATGAGACGATCCAGCTGTACGACATGAAGAAGAAGACGGAGCACGGAGCTCTGCTGCACCATGACGGTGAGCGTCTTCATGCACCTTCTGTTTGACTCGTGTGTGCTGACGTGTGGCCTCGCTGTGGTCAGCGGAGCTACGATTTATGGTTTGATTCCCACATACGTTCACGTGACGTCATCAGGCTTTCTGCATGAAAATATCAAGGCTGCAGTGGAGATGGAGGAGTGTCATCAACGAATTGATTTTGCTTGCTTTTTACAGTTTGTCAAAGTTTTTAAAGAGAGGAAAGACACGAGCTTGTGGCCTGCACACCTGACCCTTAACTTCCTTGTGTTTCACAGGCACAATCACCTGCCTGGAGTTTTATGGGACGTCTCATTTACTGAGCGGAGGAGAGGATGGACTCATTTGTGTGTGGAGCAGAAAGAAGTGGGACTGTCTGAAATCCATCAGAGCTCACCAGTAAGCACACAGAGAGAGAGAGACGCTGCTGAAGCCCTGAGACGGTCTGAGTGTTTAGTGTGATTATTGTCTTGTATTTTGTTGGATGGGACGGGTTAGAATAACTTTATCTTGTTTTCCTCAGAGGTCATGTCACATCGCTGTCCATACATCCGTCTGGGAAACTTGCACTTTCAGTTGGGACAGATAAGACTCTCAGGTAAAATTCACAGCTCTGCTGGGAAGTCTGTACAGCGGACAATTAATTTATCAAGGATTAGAAAAGGACTGTTGCATCTTTCTTTTTTTTTTTTATCCCTTTTAGAACATGGAATCTAACTAACGGAAGATCGGCTTTCATCAAAAACATAAAGCAGAGTAAGCCTCCCCTTGGATTCTGAAGTTAAGGAATGTTTAAGCTCTTTTAATAATGTTAGTATGTTTGAAATGACTTCAAACTTTTTTTCCCCAAACCCTTTGAACAGATGCACACATTGTCAGATGGTCTCCAGCCGGGGATAAATATGTGGCCGTGGTGAATGACAAAGTGAACATCTTCGACCTGGAGACAGCCTCTGTCATAGGAACAGTCACAAACCCCAAGAGGATCTCGTCCATTAAGTTCTTGAATGTGGGTTCTCTGACTAGAAACTTGCCCTGATATTTGTTTATATGTGATACAGAGATTGTTGTGGTTGAGATGATTAGTATCTGCTTTTAAACCGAGATATGACAGAAATAAGCGACATTATCTTAAATTGAAATAAATATAATCCTGCTTGTATTTCAGAACTCCATCCTGGCCGTCGCAGGAGACGATGAAATTGTGAGGTTATGTGATCTGGGAAAAGAGGAATGGGTGTGTGAGTTTAAGGCTCATGAAACCAGGTAAAGTCACAGTGTTTTCTTTTTTTTTACTTTACAGAACTATGTATATCAATTATTTTGGAGCTGCATTTCTAAAAACACTTCTGATGATGAGATGAGACCTTGACTTGTCTTTGTTAGAATTAAATGCATGAAACTTACTAATATTTTGTATTGCTAATAATATCTTCATCTCACAGACGTGTTTATTTTTTCATGTCATATTGGTGAAAAGGAAGTGAACAAACTTTTATTTTGTGGTTATAGAGTGAAAGCGATTGACAGTTTCGTGATGGAGGATTACTGCGTGCTGGTAACGGCTTCAAACGACGGATTCATCAAAATGTGGAAACTCCATCTCAAAGAGGCACGTCTCTCGTATTATTCATGAACATTTGAGCGGAAGCCATTTACTTGTAACTTCAACCAAATTCAACATTTACATTTTCCGCCACAGATTATGTTTTAACATACACTATCCCTTCGCGCCATTACCTATTGACATATTCTACTTTGCATAGCAGAATAATAGTTATTTTAACAGCAATATTAACTAAAAATACGAATTTCATATATAATCGGATAAGTAGTAACAATCAGGCATATAAAAACAATTTATAGGAACAAATACAAAGATTTGTTCTTAATAACAACACGGTTGTTACCTGCCGAGCTGCGGTTAATCTAGCGATGTGCTGTCCAACAGGAGCTGGAGTCTCCCACTCTCCTCGGGGAAGTGAACACAACAGCCAGACTGACGTGCCTGGCTGTGTGGAAACCTTCATCAGTGCAGCAGACCCCTGAGGCACCTGCAGCTGCAGCTGAGGCAACAACATCTAAAGGTAGTTGTCCTGCAAACATCATCTTATGGAAGAGATTTGAGCTCTGGATATTAGAGGGTATACTGAGGCATTTGATTTTGGTCTTTTTGAGTTGTAATGTTGACAGGGATGCACTGTGGGGGATTCAGCTTTCTCTTACTAACATCCAGATAAATCTGTTTGCTTCTGTCCACAGAACTCCTTCAGGAGCTTTCAAAGACAAAGAGAGTCCGGATTGCAGCAGAAGAAGTTATTCTAGAAGACGAGAGCAAGCCCAAAAAGAAGAAAAAGGGCGGTGGGAAATAAAATGCAAAAATAATCAATCTGTTTTATCATTCATGGTCTGTTTTGTATCTGGACTCACTTGGTCACATATGTATGTCTTTTTTGTGGTTGCTGAATATATTTTGCCTTGAAAAGAAAAGAAATGACAACAGAACACGAGATGGGCAACAATAAAAAATATTTTATAATCCATAGACTGCTTTTGATTTTGAGCTGTATTGTCCAACACATACCCACAGTTACTACACGGAGGTGATGCAGCACAGCTGCTGACGTGTTAAAGGATATATAAGGACGAAGTAGTTATAAACACTTTTTTTTGTTGTTGGAAAAAACGTAGCATATGTTTATTCTGAAATGGCCAGAAGTGAGATAATTAGGTGAATGTTCGGACGTTGCTAGGTAGCAAACTAGTGCGAGCTGAAACCTATTTCAAAATTCAGGTAAGACTAATCTTTAGGTTCTTTTTAGTATGTTTGGTGTGATATTTTGATAGTAAAAATGATTGGCAGATTCTTTGTTGCTTTTACTAACCAAATTGTGAAGTGTTGGTATATCGAATACATTTTTATTGCGTCAATATTCCTCATAATAAGCTGATTTACAATGGATTATGAAAACAATAACTTAAATATCAATAAATAAATGTATGAATACAGAAATAAAAGAATAATTACATGCTGGAAAAAAATGCTACAAAGAAATATAATTTCTTTTTATGGTCAAATTAATGAAGACCAAGTAGTTGATGCCAGATGGTACTACATAACCTCCTGTGAGTAAAAAGAGTAGAAATGCACGTAAATGCATGGACATCTTATTATTACGTCATCATTGATACGAGTCAGTACTTGTAGGAGGTAAAGTCTGGTTGAACAATGTGACCTGCATGGCCTTCTGTATTAGGCTTTTTATTTGGCATGGGGACAAGGTGAACTGTTCAAAATGGAGCACCACCTCCCCAACAGAGAACACAATGTCCTGGGAGGCAGCAGGGCTGTGTGCTGTGGCTACTGTCCAGTCACCTCACCAGTCCAGTCTTCACTCACACATCGCACAGCCTGCCAGTTCTGGCTATACTTTCTCTTGGAAACTTGTTGGCTTAAATGTGTGTGGCAGCAGTGAAACTTAACTCCTGGTGCTCATGTCGAAGACGTCTCTACTGTTCTTTCCCTCTCATGTTTTCTCTTGGCATGGAAACATATTCTGCTGCTGCGCGTTAGACTATTTTGATTTGTTGATATAAGGTTATTAAAAATACTTAACGCTGATTCAATACATTGACTCCCCATGTACATACATGCGTAATACACATGTCTGTTTGAAATGTGATAAATGTATCACGTCTAAACTAAATCCAATTGTTTGATTTTATTGGATATGCACTGATGCCTTTTTCTATTGGACACGGTAAGAAGAACTAAATTATGTAAACTGTAATAAGAATGTTATAAAAATGTTATAAATGTTAAACATGCTTTTATCTCGACCCGACTTGACAACTGTGAGGCCCTTTATGTAGGTGTTAGCCAGGCCTCCCTTCACGCTTGGAGTTGGTCCAGAATCCCTCCATCACAGGATTAAATAACCACGGGCCCCTCGCTCTGACGTCTGTGGTCAATCCTTTGCGAGACCGGTGTTGACCCACCTGAAGGAGCAGGTGAGGCTGGGACAAATCACATCCAGCACCTAGACCATCAACACGGCGACCCCCCAGGGATGTGTGCTCTCCCCACTGGTATTCACCCTTTACGCCAACCACTGCACCTCAGGGGACACGTCTGTTAAACTCTTGAAATTTTCAAACAACACATGGGTCATCGGCCATCATGGGATCCATCATATCTCAGAACATCAAGTGGACTTCCTACATAGGCACCATCAGGAAAAAGGCTCAACAGAAGATGTGCTTCCTGCGCTACTTCAGCACTATAATCATCCAGTCTGTTCTCTGCACGTCCATCACTGTCTGGTTTGGATCGGCCACCAAAGAGGACAGTAACAGACTGCAACGGACAATCAGAACTACAGAGAAAATCTTTGGTGCCAGCCGGCCCTCCATCCAGGAAACATCTCTGCAGAGCCCAGACACTAACAGTTTGAACTTCTCCCCTCTGAGAGGCGCTAAAGAACACTACGCCAAAACAACCAGACACAAGAGCTCCTTCCAACAGGCCGTCACTCTGATGGACACTAACACTAACCCTAACATCAGTCACACTCTGTCAATAACCCTCGAATATCTAAACACCCACTTCTGCCAGTATAGATTATTATTCTACAGTTTTCAATGTACAAATGTTTTAACATGTACATAATCTGTCAATGTCAATTTAAATACTGTACATAACCATCCAGTCCATGTATATCCACTCAGTATTTCTGTGTAAGCCAGCCAAATTCCTTGTGTGTGCACATACTTGGTCAATAAAGATGATTCTGATTCTGAATGCTGCAGCTCGTCTCTTAACAGGAAAACGCAGGTGAGAGCCCTGTACTCGCTCCCTGTACGTTTTAGGATTAAGGTTTCATTGTGTACCTACAAATCATTGAATGGGCGAGCTTGAACCTATCTCTCTGACCTTTTACAATCATACGTCCCATCAACGTCACTCGGGTCAGCTGACAAGTTGCCCCTTGTTGTTCAAGTACCGAGGCTGAAGCACAGAGGAGCCTTTACAGACGTAGACCTCAAAGTCTGGAACGAGTCTCTACGTGTTAGGCTCCTAAACTGCTTGTTTTTTAATCTCAAAATACATCTTAGCTTTTAACTCACCATGAGAGTTGTCTTTGTATATTACCGTCCTTTTGTCTTAAACTGGTCTTTGTGTTTTTGCTGTGTTGTTTTCATGGTTTCGCTATATATTTGATTGACTGGTCAGTGTTTTATAAATAAATTTGGAACTGTATGCTCCTAGTCCAGTTAACTCACAGACTCAGATTTTATTTTGAACAGTAGGTGGCATTGTCCAACTACGGAGCTCAAAAGTCAGATTTAAAATGATACTCCACTCAGAAACTTTTGAGTTTGAAACACCTTACCACTTGACTTGCAAGGTGTCAATACAAATATTGTCAAGTTTTCAAAAAGTAGCATCTATAGAAACAACTCCTCCAGCATAATACATGTGCTCACGAGCTAGAAGGGATTGTGTCTGAGTGTTGTGACAGCAGCAGTGTTTTCAGCCAATTTAGCAGATGTAGCACACAAGATGATTGTGGGGCACGAGTGGCACTAATTGTTGTTGTGTGCATCTGCAACTCAGGATTATATTCATTATTGATGAAATGTTTTTTTGATAAAATGTCAGAAAACAGGTATAAATATCTATAACAATTTCTTGGAGCCCAATTAAACATGTTTAAATTGACCCTTTTGTCTGACCAACAGTTGACAAACTTAAAGGTACTTGGTTTACTACCATAGAGCACAAGTAATCGTACTTGTTACTGAGAAATAATTACAGTCAAGTACAGTACAGTTAGGCCTGTACATGAGGAAGATATTCCCAGATGCACTATTATTATCGGTGTGGAAACTTAGGAAGCGTTTTACATTGAGGATGTCAAAGGGTATTAAAGGTTAGTGGCAGAATGCAAAGAAAGCTTAGTCACATACTTGTAGATCTACAGCAGTAAATGTCAGTGTGGATCTCCTGAATGCCAAGTGAGGAATGGAAACCAGAGAGGGGGCCCGCCGGCTTGTCTCTGAGGCGTAATGTCTGACGGCACTAAGACACAGTATGTACGTGTATTTAGATGTGTAATGTTTATTTATTCTGAGGCAGATTTTCGCTCCGCAGAACTCTTCAAGTGAATATCAGTAGAGAAGCTCTCTTGTCCTGATCTTGAAAGGTTTTTAGTCTGTTGCTTTTCCCATCACATTAATATACCAATGCTACTTCACAGTAGTGATGCAGAAATCACTAGATGGCAGCAAAACACTACTACAACTGTCACGCTCCACCGGTAGAGCTCATTGTACCTTCACAGCAGATTCTCTCAACTCTGCACTCATAAACACCATCAACTCCTTAACTCATGTTTTATCCTTCCTGCTGCTGTCCATAAGACAGTAAAACACACATGCATCATGATTACCAGTCTCATCTTTCCTTTAAACACTGAGCACCACATTGCTGCTGGAAGGATTACCCACCATATGTTGAGCTGACTAATTAAATTAAATGTGACATTTAGCTGGAGGATAACATGGGAAAAGTGAGAGCAAAGGTAAGCAGATAATACACAAACAAAGTATATTTGAAAGACACAAAAAAAACACAAAAATTCTCTCACTAGGACACTTTCAATAGAATAGAATACAACTTCCCTGTCCTCAAAGCTGGGAAACTGTCTTTCACCTGCCTTTGTCGTTCATTAAAACACACACACACACACACACACACACACACCCACACACACACACACATTTTTCTTGTCGTACAACAGTAACATTGTGCTAAAACAGTAGTATTCAATGCCAACCCTGCGTCACAGCGTCTTCCAAAGACACTAAAAACAACATCAATGAAAATAAACAGAGCGAATAAAGTCGAGGCAAGGACATTTCTCTAGTTTCCTTTTTAATAACTTTATGTTTAATCAACCTCAAGATTTCATTCACCTGCGAAGCGTCACCTTAAATATACATATGTCTCTACTGTTAAACACTTTTTGGATGACTATTCCTCTTGTCTAATAGGACGTTCCTACGAGGACAGTGAGATTATCAAGTAAGGGAGGTTGTTAGATGTTGCAGCTGCTGCCTTCCCCTCTGAAGACAGTCCGGACTTTTTTACAGGATCTATTGTATTAACTGGTCAAGGCATTCTGTTTAAGGTCCATCGAGAAGCAATCACACAACTATTTATTGCTGAAAACAGTAAATTATGTGATTTTCTGCAGTATACACTATATTCCTGTTCATCTGATGCTTACTATTTTAAACAATCATATTAACCCTACAGGAATCTTATGCAGAAGTTAGCAAATCAAGCAAAGTCTTTACACTTTTGTTTTTTAATGTCTCAATAGGACACTGGACAATACAATTTGGCGGATTTTCGATAGAATAGAATATAATACAACTTCACTGTCCTCAAAGGTGGAAAACTGTCTTTCTCCCGCCTTTGTTGTTCATTAAAACACACACACACACACACACACACACACACACACACACACACACACACACACACACACACACACACACAAACACTCATATTTAGTCCATAACACACACAATACAAAAGCGAACTGTAAAATATGCAACGCCCTACTAAATCTACAACCACGATTACTACGAGTTTAATATTCTAGTCATATTCCTTTTAACAAAAATGTGTGAATGTTCCTCAGCTAATGTTTGTGTGTCATCCAACAAGTCAAACAGCCTGGTATATACCTGAATGGCAGGCGAAGTGGATGCTCTGTGCCTCCTCCTGCAGTAGAGTGAATCACGCATCCTGCTCCAGAGGTAGGAGGCCACCAGACACATGCTGTTGACAAGCCAAGTGTCCCAGCCAGTGACAAAGTTCTCCATGGCTTTAACTTTACTCTTCATGGAGCCTTGCTTTTCCTATCTTTAACTACAAAGGAGCTCTTGGAGCTTAGGGAGAAGAGTTTCAAGAGGAGAGTAAGAAGAGATGACGAAGACCAAACAGAGCTACCCTCCACAGCCTCTGTTAATTCAGTCAACACTCCACTCCCATCAGCACTTAGAGCCAAAGGACGGGCCGTTTGTCCTCATGATAAAAGAGTGACAGGTGCCAGCAAAGGGTGTCGAGCTCACTCGGAGACCCTCACCCTCTCACATCATCTAATCCTTCCATCTTCACTATAAAGCAGTTTATTCTCCTCTCAGAAAATATCTGAATGAATGAGACACTCCACTGACAGCCAAATGTATCTTCAACACAGTACTGACATTGAAAAGTGATGAAATTAAGATCGGGGGTCTAGTCTTCCTGTCAACACAGACACTTGGATGTAGTGTAAATAAATATCCTGTGCTATTGGATTACTGTTCCAAATGTCACACAGACTATCGCCATGGCAGCTTCAACTCAAAGGTCTCAACTGAGGCAATTTTATATCATCTTATATTGTTTAAACCCCAAAGTATTGTGTAAATACTAAAATAAAATTTTGTGTAAATACTAAAATAACACTGGCATAAATGCCAATGCAAATGAACAATAAAGTGAAAGATAATTCTATGAATAAGGGATCTCTCAGGACTTTTAAACTCAACCACATAATATCTGTATTGCGCAACAACGACCCTTTGGCTGTGAAAGCCATATGGCCACAAGTTCAAGAATGCATCATCTGGCTGACAGTGGCCAATCCCAGCTATGTACAGCATGTCTGGAAATCTGGCTCTGCCAAATACAATAATGAACTCACTTCTGGATGGTGCACTCGCAGCTCAAATTAATCTCTTGGCTGGGGGAGAAAAGCAAAACTGGTCTTTGATTACTCACAATGTCTCCGTTTGCTTGATAGTAGATTACTCATGTTACAACTGCAGCAAATGTGGTTAGTTGAATCCATGACTAAATGTTTTACACTATTTTTGGCTCTCTTTGGTTATCACAGGATGTGGTACATTGATAGAATTGAATTTTTGGGAGCGGCTGTGGCTCTGGAGAACCCCCCTGAACCCCGAGTTATTCCCCGGGCACTACACGGTGGCCCACTGCTCCTAATGCTCACGATTAGAGGTCAGGTTTCATACCTACATGTGATCATTGTCAGAAAACTTAATCGTATATTACAAACTATTACTTAAGACATTTGGCTCTTATTTACTGTGCTTTGTCGGCATTCAACATCATTGTGTCATATTTAACCACTTTATACTGTCGCTTGTTTTCAGCCTTATCAGATTATTGCTAAATATACCTGTAAAAACTGTCTCAAAGTATTATTTTTACTATAATGAGAGCATCTGTAGTTTATGTGTGTGTAGTTACGATTTACGATACCTAATGATATAAATATCTATTATTGTTTGTGATTACTGAACTGGTGTCTAGCCTGCTCATATTAGAGACAAACTGAGGTTATAGTATGTACTGCTTGCAAGGAGTGGATTTGTTCTGCATTAGTTGATACTGTACATGGTTGCCATGAATTAAACTCTTCAGTTTGTCAGATAACCGGTGACCCTATTTCTGGATGAAAGGTGAACAGAGTCAGATTTGACACCTTATGATAGTGATGCCTTCATAAACTCACCATGTGAAATATTATATCGTTAAACCTCAGATATGATGACCTCTAGTCACATTTAATTTATTTCTACAGGACACAGAGGCTGGGTGCACTAGCACTTGAATGCCCAAGGCATACGTATACAAAGTAAGGGACTTACTTTGTATACGTAATGACTTTGGTCAAGGTAATACACAAGTCTGTCTTTTCAGATGTTACTTTTCCTCTTGTTGTTTCTGAGATAATCATTTACAATATTCTATGTAGACTGTTAACATTTGGTTTGATAAACCAGAGACAAACAAAAATGAATCAATTTACTTTTCAGTCCTTTTTCAACCATTTCCTGATTTAAATGTCTCTTTTCAGTGAACTGATGCTGGTGAAGATCATCACTGGAATGCAAAAGAAACCACTTAAATCTTGAAAATATCTTAATAATAATATCTTAATTTCTGTGCATTTGTATATTTCTTGATGTGACTTTCTATTACAGTCTGGTTCTGTGTTGTTTTTTTTTAAAAGTAAAATAAAAAAAAAAATGTTTGTTTGTAAATGTATCAGCTGCTGTTAAATAATAAATTCACCCACTTAAATAAAAGATAATTATACTATACTATATAAAAAAAATACTGACCCTAGAAGTTATGAGACATTTGTAAAACACTGAACGATAATTAATAGCATGGCAAATGTAACAACAAACTAGCAGGAAACACTTGACAGTGGGAACATTTCCCATGAGTCACTGGTGGAGCAGAGCAGACTGCTGTGCTACTTGTGACCTCCGTATTTGGCAGTTCAGTCTACTCGTCCGGTTACAGGGTCGATGGTTGTGCTCCTTGGAAAAGTGTTCTGCCCTGTAGCGCTGGGATTCAGAGGTCTGCTCCTCCCCCCTTTGTATTCTGGGAAATTATCATGAGAGAGAAGGAACGTGTGTGTCTTGGAAAGCAACCTCAAGCTGCATGTCTTGTGCTGCTAGTGCTGATTCTTGTTGTATACCTTCATTTGAGAGCTGCGGCTTGTTTGAGGGGGTCTTGTTGGAAGCCATATTTAACTTTGTAGAACTCGAATGCCTCACAATTTGTATTTTCAAACAATTCTTAGCATATTTACAATATCAGATGGGATGTTTACTGCATCAGGTCAGAACAACCAGAAAACTTACACCATAGTCTCAGAATAATTCTCATAAAGCACCAAAGAAATGTAACACTTTAAAATAACATTGTGACTCTTGAAAGTGATCCTGTAATTAGGGTCCTGATCACCGACGAAGTCGGTCCGAGAGGACCCTATTGAAACTGGAATGTTTATTATTATTATTCCTATTATTATTATTCTGCAATCTAACTGCCTTTTTGGGGGCTTTATCATATCTGAAAAGTTGCCAAAGTTGACATGCATATCAGGACGGGTGAAAAATTTGATATTTTAGGGGTCTCGCATTTGGGTAGAAAGAAATGTCTCTATAGCGCCCCCTAGAATTTCTTTTCTTTTGAAAGCCAATGAAATTCGCCCCCAATCACCAATTAACTTGAAATTCGACACACATGTCCGGTTCCGTCTGCTCTACAAAAAAGTTATATGGTAACATTAAGCTCCGCCTACTTAGATTTTCCACCATTTTGAATTTTGTGAAAAACACATTATTTCCAAATCCTCCTAAACGCTGGTTCCGATTCTTACAAAATGTTATGTGGTTCATTATTGGTTCAATTTCATCACAAGTTATCAAAAGCTTGTTGATATCTCATTGTGTTGAGAACAAAAAGGACCAATCAACTTCTAAGGGGCGTGGCTTAGTTTTCAATCCACGTAACATCCAAATCACTCGGCCTATCATCACCAAATTTGTAGCATATGTCCACATCGCTCCCTTTAACTTACTCTGTCATTTTCATTATATTCAAACACTAGGGGGCGATACAGTAAATTGCCCAATTTAAGCAATGCATTTTAAGCCATTTTTCATCATTTTCAGAAGTTGTACGTGAACTCCTCCTCCTACAGAATTCATGCAATCAACTTCAAATTTGGTCAGAATGATCTGAAGACCTTGATGATGAAACTCAAAATAATGAGTTGTCTTTGAACGGCCTTGACGTTGCGGGGCTCCAAGTATACGCCCATTTCTTGCGGTTCGCCACAAAAGTGGATGTTGCTGTAACTCCAAGGTGCATTATCCAATTTGCCCCAAATGTCTTGTGCATGATGGTAGTTAAGGCCTGAGCGCATTTCAATGCAAAAAGTTTCACAATATTAGAGCGCCACCTATTGGCAAAAGAAAATGACAAGTTTTATACTCCGATCTATTCCTCCTAGCAATTTCACCAGATCCCTCTCAAATGTTGTCAGAAAAGTCTTAAGACCTTGATAATGCTTCATTGTGAAGATTGTAAGAATTTCTTTAAGGGCGGCGATGTTGCGGCTCTGAGAATGTTGATCCTTCGCCATGAACAAATAAACTGATGTAACTCAACTTCACATGATCAGATCCTTTCCAAATTTAACATGTTTGATGAGATTCCGGGCCTGAAGACAAGTGCTGTCCAAATTTGAATCAAAATCATAGCGCCACCTACTGGTAACAGGAAGTTAAAGCCTATATACTTTGGCATGTTTCTTTTAGTAGGTAAATCAGATCGATATAACATTACTTCCACACATATGTAAGAAGTTCATAATGCCAGCCCACAATGCTTTTGAGCTTTCGTGTAACGCCGTTGCCGTGGCGACCCATGCTTCGCCGTCAACAACGAAGGTACTTTTGAGGTTCTAAACATGCTTGAAACGTAACTAAACTTGGCACACACATTTAAAGTCATAAATATAGTTACCTGACATGATTTTAATGCTTCAGAGTCGAAAGATTGCTCGATAGCGCCCCCTACAAAATTTTGACAAAGCAACCCTCGCAGTACATTTGACATAGATAGACAAAATTTAGTAGGCATGTGTATCACATGTAGGCTTAAAAGAAAGTCTCTTGGTACCATGCTCTAAACCGTACTGGAAGTCGGCCATTTTGATTTCTGTGGGATTTTTCCTTTCATTTTTGCCTATTTCTTGGCTCTTTATTTGAACGAACACCTCCTAGGTAAATCATCAGATAGACTTCAAATTTGGTCAGTACAATGTAAAAACCTTAGTGATTAAAAGTTATCAAAATGTTGTTTCGTCGAAGGCTGTTGCCGTAGCAACTCACTCTTCGACATGAAAAACAAATATGTTTTTGAGGGGCTAA
>JACSYO010001861.1:0-50000 GCA_016806645.1 Ophiodon elongatus | reverse complement strand
GGTTCTGGTTCTGGTTCTGGTTCTGGTTCTGGTTCTGGTTCTGGTTCTTGCTCCTATTCTGGTTCTGGTTCTGGTTCTGGTGCTGGTTCTGGTGCTTGTTCTGGTTCTGGTGCTGGTTCTGGTGCTGGTTCTGGTGCTGGTTCTGGTGCTGGTTCTGGTGCTGGTTCTGTTGTGGTTCTGGTTGTGGTTCTAGTCCTGGTTCTGTTGCTGGTTCTGATTCTGATTTTGGCCGCTGGATGGTTGGTGTAGGGTTAGGGTTGGGTTAGGGTTAGGGTTAGGGTTAGGGTTGGGGTTAGGGTTAGGGTTAGGGTTAGGGTTAGGTTTGGGTTGGGTTAGGGTTAGGGTTAGGGTTAGGGTTAGGGTTTAGGGTTAGGGTTAGGGTTAGGGTTAGAGTTGGAGTTGGAGTTGGGGTTGGGGTTAGGGTTAGGGTTGGGGTTAGGGTTAGGGTTAGGGTTAGGGTTAGGGTTAGGGTTGGGGTTAGGGTTAGGGTTTGAGTCAGGGTTAGGGTTAGGGTTAACTCTGATTCTGATTCTGGCTTTTGTTCCGGTTCTGGTTCTGGCTCCTTTTCTGGTTCTGGTTCTGACTCTGATTCTGAGTCTGAGTCTGAGTCTGATTCTGGTTCTGGTTCTGGTTCTGGTGTTGGTGCTGGTGTTGGTGCTGGTGTTAGTGCTGGTGTTGATTCTGGTTCTGGTTCTGGTTCTTGCTACTTTTCTGGTTCTGGCTCTGACTCTGATTCTGAGTGTGAGTCTGAGTGTGAGTTTGATTCTGGTTCTGGTTCTGGTGTTGGTATTGTTGCTGGTTCTGGTTCTTGTTCTGGTTCTGGTTCTGGTTCTGGTTCTGGTTCTGGTTCTAGTTTTAGTTTTAGTTCTGGTTCTGGTTCTGGTTCTGGTTCTGGTTCTGGTTTTAGTTCTGGTTCTGGTTCTGGTTCTTGCTCCTATTCTGGTTCTGGTTCTGGTTCTGGTTCTGGTTAGGGTTGGAGTAGGGTTAGGGGTTGGGTTTAGGGTTATGGTTGGGGTTAGGGTTAGGGTTGGAGTAGGGTTTAGGGTTTGGGTTAGTTTTTCTTACCAGCTGTCAGACTTTAATACCTGCAGTAACATCATATTAGAGAGTGTTCCCTCTTTTTCAAACCATTTAAACATGATTTTGCTTCTAATGGTACTAACGGGCAGCCATTACTATATCCACAGTTTCATCTTCTTGAGTTCCTTTTGCAATTTTATTAAGCTGTAGAATATGTCACATCACATAAATGCATCACATAAATATACAGTATGCCTGGTGGGAATGGTAAAGACATAGTTTGATGTTTTGGGAAATACACTTATTTGTTTTTTTGCATGAGAGTGGTATTGATCTTCTTTTCCCAGTATTGGGTTGGAGTATCGACATCCCAAAGCCCAAACAGAGAGGGCTTGACTAAAGTGTGGTTTGTGGAACCCAAGTGTATATTTTTGAATATTTAGTATAGTTTTGTCACACTTCACTCGTGTTGAAGCAGGGAGAGATTGGATTCTACAAAACTGCAAACAAATCAAGCAATACAATTTGGTAATATTACAACATTGATAACATTGTCTTTTCTACACTGATTTCAATCAGTAGGAATTAAGTTTTTTGTCAGGTGAGAGATGTGTTTTAGTTCTCCCTGGATGGGTTTTTAGTTTTTTTTTGTTGTACAGATTATGTAACAGTGATGTGGGGATTGTTGGAAGGTTATAGGTTCAGTCAACAGGGAAGAAACCATACTATATCCAATTGCAACCTCTTGCTTTTGTTGCAGTGGACCGTTACCGTTATGAAGCTGGGTCTTTACTTCCCATCCCATCCCCTAACCCTAACCCTACTCCAACCCTGATCCTAACCCTAACCCTATACCTACTATTGTATACGGCACATTGCTTCCCCACTTAATTAGAGGGACTGCTGATGGGACCTGGCAACCAAAAGGTTATGACCTTTGGACGCCATGTTGTTGGGGTCTCTCACTGTACTGGCGCAAGCTTGGACACGCCCTTGCTAAACGGGAGCAAACAGCTCTGGACATGGCTCCCCGAACTGTTCAGCTTTTTATGAACATTTAGCCTGAAGAAGGTTCGACTGAGAACCGAAACGTTGCACTTGTTCATATTAGTGTATACATGCCTGCCTGACCGGAAATAAAAGGTAAAAACAAGTTTGTTAACTTTTTTCCTGAGCCATATGCTAATGAAGCTAACCTAGCTCGAGCACGTTATACCACGACCATGTCCGCGGAGCAGAGTGGACGAAGGCCTCCTACAAAAGAGGCCGCCGACAGCGAGACCGATGCCCAGGTTCGCACGGCTCACCTGCATCCGCTTGCCGACCTTGGGACCCACCTACCAGAGCCTACCAGAGCCGCCGAAGGATGTATTCCTCCGCCACGAGGTCCAGACTGGTACCCGTCGGGCCCGACGGAGACGACTCTTCTCGGCGTTGCTGCTACGAGGATGGAGGACTGAAGTGGGGATCCCCCCTGAAGGAAGAGAGAAGGAAAGATCTGGATCTCCAGACAGGGTATGAGGCTTCCGGGGGGGTCTTAATGGGAATTGGGGACTTCAGGGTGCAAATCAGTGATGGACCGTGCTTCGATGATTTCGCTGTTTTTACAGTGATATCGTCAAAAAAAATCTAACTCCTAACCCCAACCCTAACCCCGAAATCTAACTCCTAACCCCAACCCTAACCCCGAACCCTAACCCCAACCCCAACCCTAACCTTGATTGTAAGAATTCGTTTAAGGGCGGTGATGTTGCGGTTCTGAGAATGTTGATCCTTCGCCTTGAACAAATAAACCAATGTAACTCAACTCCACATGATCAGATCCTTTCCAAATTTAACATGTTTGATGAGACTCCAGGCTTGAAGACAAGTGCAGTCCAATTTTGAATCAAAGTCATAGCGCCACCTACTGGTAACAGGAAGTTAAAACCTCTATACTTTGGCCTGTTTCTCTTAGTAGGTAAATCAGATCGATATCAAATTACTACCACAGATATGTAAGAAATTCATAATGCCACCTCACAAAGGTTTTGAGCTTTTGTGTAACGCCATTGCCGTGGCGACCCATGCTTCGCCGTCAACATCGAAGGTGCTTTTGAGATACTAAACATGCTTGAAACGTAACTAAACTTGGCACACGCATTTAAAGTCATAAATATAGTTACCTGACATGATTTTAATGCTTCAAATGCTTTCGTAGGCACATGTATCACACGTAGACTTAAAAAAAACGTCTCTTGGTACGATGCTCTTAACCATATCGGAAGTCGGCCATTTTGATTTTTGTGGGATTTTTCCTTTCATTTTTGCCTATTTCTAGGCTCTTTATTTGAATGAACTCCTCCTAGGTAAATCATCAGATAGACTTCAAATTTGGTCAGTACAATGTAAAAACCTTAGTGATTAAAAGTTATCAAAATGTTGTGGTTTCGTTGAAGGCTGTTGCCGTAGCAACTCACTCTTCGAGATGAAAAACAAATATGTTTTTGAGGGGCTAAACATGCTCAAAAAAGACCAAAACATAGCACACACATTTAATGACCTAAATGAAGTTATATGATTTGTTTAGAATGCTTCTAAATTAAGAATCGGCTCGATAGCACCCCCTACAAAATGTCAACAAAATTCCGACAAAATTCGACAAAGCAGCCCTCGCAGTATGTTTGACAAAAATACACAAAATTTGGTAGGCTTATGTAACACATGTAAACTTACAAATAAGTCTCTTGGGACCATGCTCCAAACCGTATCAGAAGCCAGCCATTTTGAGTTTTACATGAATTGCTCATGTTGTCACGTTGTCTGATGGTCGCAACATTCTCGGCCGCGTGAGCCGGCATCCCGCCAGCACCCCCGACGTGCGCAAAGGTGCGAGGACCCGTACATCGCTGCTTTCAGCTTTAATTTGTAATTATTCTGCAATTCATGGTGAGGAATTTAAACCACTCTCACCTGCTTCTCTAAAGATGTATCATCACTACACATTAAAGTTCTCACATGTGTCCTCAAATCTTTCTTCCCATCACTTAGAGGAAACCCCAGAGGACATCTGTGGACATCTATGCCTCCTAAGGATCACATGCCTTCTGGGTGTATGTCTGAAAAGAAGAAACGGCTCAGAATGAATTCACTGTACCTGACTGCCCAGATCTGATCATGATTCTTGTCTGTTGGTCTTCTATCATCTTTAACTGGTTTTAGGCCACTTTTTTTAACTTCACATAAATGTACTATTCATTTCTGAATTTTTCTCAGATTTCTTTGTGTTATTACTGGTTTTAAGTTTTAGCGTTCGGAGTATAGTTGTTGGCCTATCTGTGAAACTTAAGCAACAGAAATAAAGTCGTATTTAGAAATATAAATGAAACACTCTTTTGGGAGGCAAAGGAGATCAAATGTTTTGCAGAGGCCAAGGAAACAGTATAGTGTGACTTTTGTGATCCCAGAGATATTTTTTTCTTACGAGGCCCATATCTGGACAGGAGAAGGTCGTGCTGCTTGGCCGACAGGGTGGTGGAGTCAGCTCTGTTCAGCCCGCTGCTGCTCTGCAGCTTTGCTCCTGTGTTGTTCTTTGACTCTGGAAATCTAAATAAAAACGTATTATTATATATTTTTTCACATCCGTGATGAAAACACATCTTTGAAAATGAAGAGGACTAACCGACAGTTGGGTCCGACCCTGTCCTTCACAGAGCTGATGGTGTTTTTTTTGGAGATGGAGAATCCAGCGTCAGCGCTCTCATCATCGACAGACCTGAGAGACGTCTGTCCCCATCGACTACGTCCCGTCCTCTCTCCCATCATGCTGTACTCTGCTCCTGTGGGAGCTGCTCTTGTTTGCTTTAAAATGACCATACAAAGAAGAAAAACATGAAGTCCCAAGAAGGACTCATTGCGAAATGTGGTAGCTCTACCTGAGTTATACCTACAGATTGACAGCAGTTTTTCACCAAGCTGAGAGGTTCCTGCTGCCCCTCTGTCATCGCCGGTTTTGTGTTTGGCTTCATGGATTCTAGCTCCGTCTTACGGGGGAACAGAGGCTTTGTTTCTGCCTCCGCCTGGCCTACAGTGAAGTGTGGATACTGTAGAGCCTGGAAAACAAACAGTAAAAACCAAAGGGAAAATATCCTAATTTCTTTTTAAATTTTTGCTCCAGATTTCGATTTTTAATGAATGAGATTTTTGCAACATAAAACAACATACTAATTATGGGAAAAATATATATGATATGATACATTAAATAGAAAATTGAGCCATATCAAAATGAAAGTGCGGACACAAACATAAAAATATGTCAATGGGTTCTTGTTCGTAGGACATGGAATATGATGCAAGCTATATCTTGTAAAGGACTAATAAGACAAACCACAACTGCACTTTCCTCACGCTGCTACAGGCTAAAATGTAAAATAAATTCCTAAATATGTGGAGCACATGAAACTTTTGGTAATTTTCAAAAGGATACAAGTCTGCCTCTTGAATGAAGTTAGTGGAGGTGCATTGCCTCAGCAGTACACATATATCTCAGGTTCAGTATTACAGTAAAGGTAAGGTGATTGATTCTCACTTGGGCCTCCCATGCTAAAAATAGATGCACTCAAGGTAGTCAAAGGTGCTCAGAAAAAAGCATTCACCAAAGGACGTGTGTTACGTAAAACAAACACTGCCACCTCAACGGTCAGTTGCCTTCACTGCAATCTTTATATGTTTATTCCTACCAATCTGTGTTCAAACTTAATTGGTTTTTAAATGTACCTGAGCAGCACTTGGTCTTCTCACAGGGTCCCACTGCAGCATTTTTCCCATCAGTGTGATTGCCTCGTTGCTGGCGTTGGGGATCAGAGATCTGAGGCTGGTGGGGTCGCACTCTGGGAAGCGGAAGTTCATCGATGTGGCCAAGCGGTTGCCCTCAGGCCAGTCTGACTGATGCGGTGAGACACAAGAGAAAGCAACGAGTCACGAAAACATCACAACAAAAGAAAAGCAAAATTAGATTAAATAGTTTAATGTTAGTGCCACAGAAATGCGAGGGCCCAAGCAGAGAGGATGTCACCATGATTTAAAAGATACTGGCTGGTTTAATCCACGACGACAGCAGAACCATAACATGTGACACCTTGATGTGATGGTTCACCTTCTTCAGCGTTCCCAGCACCTTGCAGATCTTTAAAATCTGGTCCACCTCACTTTTGCCGGGGAACAGGGGTGTGAGTGTGTAGAGCTCCGCCATGATGCATCCCACGTCCCAGATATCAGTGGGTGAGCTGTAGGATTTTGACTGCAGCAGAACCTCTGGGGCTCTGTACCTGTCAGAACAGCATGGGAGGATATTTATGGAACATTTACATACAGTACCTTAACTCTACTCTTGCTAAAACTCCTTTTTGTTGTATTATATTTCTTATCCTAAACACTTATCTTATACAGAATAAGTGTTTGTGTCTCTCACTAGCAACTAATGAGAGTGGGTCGGTTCAGTCAAATTACAAAAGAACATATTTTTTTCAATTAACCCTGGAGGTATCTGACCATGTAGATAGTATTAGTTTTTATGTAGTTTTATTTAGTGTCAACGTCAATGTCTGCTTTCATCCCAATACAATAAAGGTATATTTTTTTTTATGGTGCTTTGTCATAGCAACGGTGGCAAATCCCAAATTAGATGTCATATAGTATAACGTGTTAGTTGTTAGCAATAGGAGTAGTACACGAATGTTATGATGTAGTAAAGAATGAAGGATACCAGGCGACTGAACCCCAATAATCTCAACGTTGATGATCCTCTGTCTAGTCAGTTTGTCTTCCTCCATTTCTTAAACGGATTTCTTGAGACAGTATCCATTTAATCTAAGAGTCTTTTTAGAGCACAGATAAGCTACCTGATATCACAGCAGGCCTCACTGTGAGTCAAAGGTTTGATTCAGGTCCGACTGCAGACCAACAATGTCTATCACAGCTCGTTAGCAGGAATCACTTGTAAATTGCTCTGATCTTGGAGAAAAATTTGTCTCACCATCTAGTGGACACATAATTAGTGTAAGGTGGCCACGAGCGGATTTCTCTGGCTTGTCCAAAATCAGCGATCTTAACCAGCTCTGGGCCCATGCAGAGCAGGTTCTCCGGTCTCATGTCACGATGGAAATACCCTGCAAGACACGAGGCAGTCAACTAAACCTGTACATGTTTGTCTCAATTTGCATTATTTTCTCAAACAAAATAGTTATTGCCTCTAAGTTTCTACCACTATTACAACCACTAGCACTTTACATAACTCTCTATTGATGCAGACCACAATTTGATCAGATTTTTTTAGATCTGAAACACAGAGTTAAAACATCTCTGACCAAAACAAATATGTTTTAACCTGACGAATCACAGTCGAGCCAAGCCTTGGAAAGGAAAAGTGAAAGACAGCAGGAGTCTCTATGCACAAATGCTAAGCCAGACAATACTTGGAACAGAATGTTCCTTTTCTCATTTTCAGAAAACATCTTATCTTCTCTGGCAAAAGTGGTAAAAGATAAAAGAAGGAAAGAAAGAGGGGATGAAAAGAAAAACACTATCAACAAACAATCATGCTTTATTGAAGTGGGAAAGACACCAGCACCCACAAGCAGTAAAACCAGTGCTGATAGAAGAGAGATAAACTTGTTCAGTTAAGCTTTGGTACCACTCACACCTCCTCTTCTCACAGGAGAAGTGAGTCATTTTGGGCTGGAGAAATTCCTGTGATGCCTGATGTCTTATGTCCACCATTCATGTGCTTTTTAGTTTTAGTTTCGTTGGTTTCTGGTTGCTCAATTATGAACTATTTATACCGGGACAGTGCTGACAGCTTGATAACGCAACATTTTATAAGACAGAAAAAGACACCAGAACCAGTTTCACCTACCATTTTTATGAATGAAGGACAGTCCCTGTAATATCTGAAATATCATGTTTCTGATGACTGACTCAGGCAACAACTTATTTCTGTAAAAACCGACACATGATGACTCAGTCTGACCCAGATAATTGCAGAATTATACCAGAAAAAATAACAAATGTTGCTGTCGGATTTGTTCTTACCTTTCTGTCATGAGCTGATAGAGCTTTTCTTTCATATACTCAAAGACAAAGTAGAGGTATTTGTTTTCTCTGAAGACTTTCAATAGTTTCACCACATTGACATGTTTCAGCTTCTTCAGTGACTGACAACAAAAAGTATTTAGGAGACACATACAATAGTCATTAAGAATCAGATCATTATGTAAGTTCACAACCTTAAATACTTCAGTACAGTGTTTGAAGTTGTGTGTGAAGCTCTTTCACTCATCTCCAAAAGGCGAATGTACAAAAAACATGACATGCCAAGAATAGTTTGATTGTCGGTGCTTTTTCATACACAGTCCCAGCGAATGCTAATTTAACACGTTCTCACTCATTTAGTCAACAGAATTGAAAATGACATTTTGAAGCAGACAAATCTTCCCTGTTTAAGTTAAGACTGAATTACATACTGTATCTGAAAGCTACTGTATCAACTAGTGGAGATTTATTGTCTGACAATAATTATTCTCACCTGCACCTCTAAGTTTTATACACTCATCCCAAGAATAAAACTTCCTTTTCAACCTGTTGGGGAAAAAAACAGATTTGCATGACTTTTTTCAGAGGTACTGATTATCAAGCTTTTATTTGAAGGATCAATTGCTCAGAATAGATATAACACAAAGTTATCCAACTCTGGTTTACTCCTGTTTTTATTATTATCTAGTAATTTGAGTTTTCTTTCAATACACATGTGTTGGAAAACGTTTAATAAAATCCACTGTATCATACTTAGACTAATAATACTGAGAGCTCTCTTTATGGGCACTATGGGCTCCAAAAATGTTGCATCAGTGGTGTACCCATTATAACATTAGTTGATCTCTATGTAATATAGTAATATTTAAAGGTACATCATTGAAATGTTTTGCATGTGTAACCTGTTTTAACCTTTCGTCTTATACTCCAGGAGCAACACTAAGCGGTGTGCTTTCACTTCGTTCACTGTCATCAGTAGTATCAGCTTGCACTATAACCTTACATTTACAAACTGTGCCTGAAGCAGTCTCGTGAAACATTCATTATTAATTTCTTGCCAAAAATCTGAAACAGCTAATCCTTAAAATGTGTTCTACACACACATAAGGATGTTAAAACAATATATAGTAGCATTACTACTGATAATATTACTATTGTAAAAGTGCCTGTGTGACTGTTGGTCTTTAAAATGATCCTAAATCGTATTTATTCTTAAAATGCCTTCACATAATGCACACCAAGGCAACACATTTAACACAAAGTGTTTCTTTTTTTCATTTGAGGATGCAACAGTCCCTCAGGGTTTAATCAGCTTAATGCTTGGAGACTAAAACAACACAGTTTGTCCCCCGGGCACGTTTACTGGAGCCACACTCACCTCTTTATAGCCACCAGCTCCCCAGTGTCGTTGCTCTTTCCAAACCTGCCTTCCCCCAGCTGCTTCAGCGTAGTGTAGCCGCTCATCGTCCACAGAGGGCCTCTCCATCACAGAGGAGCCTGGACAGGCCCACCAACAGTTGGTCACCCAGCCACAGGTCAACGGGCCCCGACTGTGAGGCGGTACTCAAAGGCTTTTTACTCAAGAACACATGGAAATAAAACACGAGTGCCCATCCTTCACCTTTCTCCCTGCAGAGTGAGGATGAAGGTAGGTGGAGGTTTACCTGGCGAGTGTCGCTGCCTCGATCCCTCGTTGCACAACGTCTCACCTGTCCGAAACGAAGCCTCGACGACGGACAGAGGAAGTGGATTCAAGTTTTACAGAATAATGATTATATCAGTATTTACACGTATAACTAGATAAAGTACCACCTCTGAAGATATGCTGCTAGTTATGTCCGTTTACAAAGGGCGGCTTCCGATCTCCTAGGCAATGCAGAGACTTACAAAAAACAATATTCATAAAAATGTTCTAATAGAGAATTGTTCCGTTGAAAAGACGTTTTTTTTTTTTTTTTTTAAATGTTCAAAGTTGCAAGCAGTATGAGCCAAGTTACCTACACACGTATGGCATCCTGGACATTTTAAGGGCTACAATGAGTTAATTGAAACATCTTTTAATTGGTACAGTAAAAATGATTTATTTTTAGCACTGGGTGGAGTCAGAGATGTCTTGAAAACAAATATGTCAGTCATTGCCTGGAATTATTCAGAAATAGAGTATTTTTATAGCACCTCAAAGAGTCAGAAATGTACTCTTTGAATGTACAAATGTAGGAATTTCACTTTGGAAAATCTCTTTGGAAGTGGTACAGTAAAAATGTTTAGTATGGGTGGAGTCAGAGATGTCCTGAACACATGTGCATCAGTCATTGCTTGGAATTGTTGAGTAAAATACTTTTATAACACCTTAAAAATTTTAAATTATAAATTTTGACTTTGTAAAATATCTTAAGTGGTACAGTTAAAATGTTTAATGCGGTCAGAAATGTTCTGAACACACATATATCAGTCAGTCAGATATCATTCATGCTATTATTTTTCCATTGACCCTCAAATCAAAGAATAAAGACACTTCACGCACAATTTAGTTGTATTTTCCCTTTACTCACTCCATGCAGGTCACCCGTATTATACTTAATGTGAATACAATTAATTTAATCTCATTTCCATATATGCAATTTGTACATGCGTTTTGTTGACATCTTATTTTGAAAACCGGATTTTGTGTCACTTTCCGCAATCTTCGCAAAGTCCCTCGCTCGCTCCCGATCGGGCCCGTTTGAATGCGTTTACCGTAAACTTTAGTACACACGCGCAGCGACATTTCTGTGTCCGCTACTTTCACCACGGAGACCCGGGTGTCTGCTGACTCGACCGCAGTCGGGCGCTGCTGCCAACAACTGCGCAGTCAGACAGTCGACCGTCTGCGCAGCGGACAGTAAGCGGGGTTTTCAAGGGTGGCGCTTTTTGGCTATTTACGGTAAGATGGACCCGCAGTGTCCACTAAGGGATCAGGTGATCCACTAACTACGGAGCGAAGGCTGACTGGGGAAAATGCAAAATGACATATAGCAAATGTCGGAGCATAATTCATTCACATTTTCGGCTCAATTTCGGACTTAAATCGCCCCGCTGGAGCTCCAATGTGACGATGGCTCGTTAGGGCTGGTGGCGCGACTGCTGTTTTTTTTTCCGCTGTTTTAATTTATGAGAAATCACATTCACAGACAACATATTGGTTTCAACATGGGGCTGTGCTACAGTTTGCGTCCCCGGCTCTTCGGGGACCTGAGCGGGTCCATCTCCAACGCCACCTCGGACTCGGATCAGCCTCCGGACGCCGCCGCCGTGCCGAGCCGCGCCGCGGGAGCTCGCCCGGAGGATACCGGGGGATGCGGCGGGGAGACCTCGGCGCTGCGCGGCGGCGGCGGCGGCGGCGGTCCGGTTCGCCCCGGGGACCCCGCCAGGCTCCCGGCCGGGGAGCACCGCCGCGGAGACACCGGCACCGACGGCGTGCTCATACAAAACGGAGGAGGAGGTGGAGGAGGAGGAGGTGGTGGAGGAGGAGGAGGAGGAGGTGGTGGAGGTAGCGGCAAGGGGACAGGGAAGGACCGCGGCCGACGCTTGCAGCTGCTGCAAAAGACCAGCACCCAAAAGCAGAAAAACTGGGACAAATTGCTGGTGGAGGAGAAGGAGGCCGAGAAGGAGGCGAAGAAAGTCAGCAAGAACATCGACCGGGCGCTGAAGGAGCTGAAGCGGGAGTACAAACAGACGCATCGGCTGCTGCTGCTCGGTAGGTCCAGTCCCCCCGCCTCTGTTGTTGTTGTTGGACTAGGAAGCCGTTTTATTATTAGAAACTAAAACGTTACTGGCCTTTACAGAAATTATGTCACTACTGTGTTGAGGCCTATTGCCACATCTGTTGGCTGGGCTGTGAGAACTACCCCCTGCGGCTGCCAATGACAAATGATGAAGATGGACGTGGGGACTCACTGGGCCTGCTGTCCTCTGACTGGGAATATGTGGGGTTGTAAAAAGGAGAGAAAAAAAAGCCAATTAAATATAATATAGGCCTTCAAAAGGGACTTCTTCACACAGGTTTACAGAGACTGCTAAGCTTGTGGATATTGAGTCATTTTTAATCTGAAATCTAGTACAGTGTAGTACAGTGTAGTATATTGTGTAGATAAGTATTACGTATATTTGGGGTTGTAAAAAGGAAAAAGCCAATTAAATATAATATAGGCCTTCAAAAGGGACTTCTTCTCACAGGTTTACAGAGCCGACTTAGCTTGTGGATATTGAGTCATGTTTAATTTGAAATCTAGTACAGTGTAGTACAGTGTAGTATATTGTGTATATACAGTGTAAGTATTGAGTACAGGACCACAGTTGAAAAAAATAGACTTTGGTTGAACTGTGGCATATTTACAGTGATTCCTCTCAATTAGTTTGTATAGTAGAGTATATTGTAGTATAGTGGCCTTTAGCACAGTAGAGTAGTTTAGAGTATAATTCAGTTGACTTTAGTGTACAAATGTGTCGAGAGACCACTTAGCTTTTGGCAATTGGGCCATGTTTACTCTGAGAATTAGCATAATATAATATAGTACAGTAGTACAGTATATTGACTTGTAGTGTGGTTTAGTGTTAGAGAGAGTATCATTTAGTTGGCTTTAGTATACAAAGATGTATATAGACCACTTAACTTTTGTCCATCAAGCCATGTTTTCTCTATAAATTAGCATAATATAGTGCAGCGAGTGTATCTGTCTAGGACTTCTGACTAAAGTTTGTAAAATAAATCAACAAAACATTCCAGTAGAGTAGAGTGTACTGTAATTTAGAATACAGTTAAGTTGATGTTAGTATACAAATAAATATATATATGTGTGAGTGAGAGAGAAAGCAGAGCCCCCAGTATGTAGTCCAGCATAGACAAGAGTAGAGTGTTTTAGATTATATTATATTATTATATTATTGTGGCATTTTGTGTAGAGTGACATCTATCCAGGAACAGGATGAGAACTATCACTTTACTTCCACATTTAGTATAGTGGCCTGTAGTACACGATAGTAGAATGTTGTAGAGTATAGTTTAGCTGGCTTCGGTGTACAATGATGTACTTATTGAGACAATTTAGCTTTTGGCTGCAGGGCTGTTTGTTCTGATTATGATATAGTTTATCTGTGGTGTGGTGTGCCATCTGTCTAGTGACTACAGATATACCATAAGCTTTTGAATAACTGGCACATTTACAGTTTTTCAATAAGTAAATGTAGTTCAGTTGAGTTTAGTGGCCTGTAGTATAGTATAGTACAATGTTGTATAGTTAAGTAAAGCTTAGTTTAATAAACTTTACTATGCCTTACAAATATGTTTAGTTTATTTGAGAGAGAGAGAAGGGACAGTGCAAATTAATAAATACACATGGTGCAAACAAATGCCAGAATTAACCAAAAGGCTATTTTTTGTCAGGGTGTGACGAAAGGCTTCCTAAAATACATCAAAAGATAAACAAAAACAGGGCATGCACTTTAAAAGGCTTCCCGAAATACATCCTAGCATGTATCAGAGCGGACATGTGTATGAATTAATCATCCGTTGTTTTAATTCCTTCCTGGAAGATCAATACGTTTTTAGTTGTCTGATGTGAACAGGAATTACATTCCCCTCTCTTGAACCTCTGACAGACGTCTGAAGGTATAGTGCAACATCGTCGTATGAGACCACTTAGTATGGTGTCGTAAAGTATAGTACGGTACATAGTATATTATAAAAAAATATATATCAATAAATATGATCACTTCACTGTCATGCAGCCTTTAAAACGAGGAAAAGGCAACACTTTATATTATTAAGATATATTTTCTCATATCACAATATTGATTTAATACCAATATTATTACCCAGCCCTAGGTATATTATAGTATAGTATAGTATATTATAGTATGGTATAGTATAGTGCATTACAGTGCAGTATAGTAAAGTGTAGTGGCCAGTGCTATTGGGTCAAATGGTATAGTGTATTCTTAATTCATCCTAAATTATTCTTTCAGTAGTATGGTATTGATTGTAGAGTAGTGAACTGCATATTGTAATATATTGGCCTGTGACAAGTCTGATCTGTTCAGTTCAGCAGATGACAAATAGCCTTTTGACTAACCGTTGCACAATAACAGTAAGGTATTTTAACAAATACACATAACGTATAGTAGATTAGAGTGTAGTATAGTGAACTGTAGTACTGTTTGGTCGAGTGTTGTACAGTATAATGTAATTTAGATTATAGTTTAGTAGACTATAGAGTAATGTGCTTTCACTCCTTCTTATTGTTGTTGGTAAATGGGCTTCAGTGCTGAAATGATGAACTGATCCACAAAGTATAACAAGTTTATTCCAATTCTAATCATCAATTTGATGAAGATATCAAACACTTACCGATTACAGTTTTAAATATGCAAATAATTGCTTGCTTCAGTATTTTAGTGCAAATCGATTATGTTTTTTCTCTGCTGCTATATGTTCATACTGCCATAAATAATCAATGTTACGGCATCTGTTACAGGCTTTGACAACTTTTAATGTTGGTATGAAGTTATTTTTGACATTTTATTGAGTAAGTGATTATAATTAGATAAAACAGGAAATGATACTGGTGTCCTAGTTGAAGCCTTTATCTGTTGTATCAGTATTAGGCCATATATTTTATTATCTCACAGGAATCTCATGGTTGATAGTTTATGTAATTTTTCAAGAGAATTTCCAAATATCAGTCACAAGCATCCCAGACAATTCAGTTAGCTTTTAGGTAGTTTCCTTGTTGTTTGCTTGGATTTAGCTTGTAGGCTGTGTTATTTTTACCACACATGTGGTAACCATCTATATAGTGTACATGTAGGCTAACTCAGTACTTTAGTTTTCATTACGAACAAAGCTTCACTTTCAAAAGAGAGAGTCTTCATCAGAAACAGGAGCTTTAAATGTCACCACAGCTACCCTGATGAGAAAACAATGCTGAACACATTTACAATAAAAACAGAACTCATCCACTTTCAGTTTTGATGCATACACACACACACACACACACACACACACACACACACACACACACACACACACACACATATACACAAATACACACACACACACACACACACACACCCTTAATGCCATACTGCATGTATTTGCTTTACTTGACCAGTGTAATGCTTCGTTACTCAATATAATAAATGGCGACCAGTTTAATTTCCTCAGTAAACAGCTCCCACTAATTACACACAGGAAGAACTGGCTCATCCTAATGAAGTCACATCGGGAAGTGTCATACATTCCTTCCATGAGCCACTGTTGAAAGCTATACAGCGAGTGTGACCTTTGTTACTGTGTCATTTCAGCTTGTCATTATGGTTTGGGCGGCTTTCTTCACCACTTTTGAATCACAATTATTTTGTATCTGTCCCGGTGCACCCAGAAGGCTTCGCCACCAGCCACAGGCCTCTTCTGGTTTTTCCTTATGAGGCATTTTGGGACTTTATACCCTCCAGGTCTCCAGTAAGACTCTTGTTGCATGCCAGAGGACTGAGGTGGTTTGTGTTCCTCTGAAAGTGGACACCTTTCAAATAGTGTTGCATTTCAAGGCAACGTATGCTGGCTAATCTGGGTCACTTTATCTGTTTGTATTTGCTGCAGGTATTTGGTTGAATAATGATAGCCATAAGGAGCTAATGTTTATCCTCTGCGGGCTGCCGTGTTCAGCTTGTGCTGGAGCCCGAATCCATCCGTTTGAGTCACATTTATTTGTTACTTACATTTTGTAATGTCTCACCATATTAAATCACATTTTTGATATCTTGGAGTATAATTTTAGACATAGTTCAACTCTCAAATTCTGGGTAGTTTTTATAAAACACCTGTTTAAAAAGATGAGATTATTGATCATAAATGTCTCACTGCTGAAGGTTTTGTTTTCTTAACCAGAAAGGTTCAGGTTCAGTGTTGTTGTTTATTGTATATGAAAGGTAATATTCATTTCTGACTGACAGGACTGAATTCTAATTGGTTGCAGTAAACCTGCCGAATTGAAGCTTTGTAAATCAAAGTTCAAAGTAAAGTGACTGATTTATTTTGTAAGTTATGTTGTGACAGTATAACAAACAGTATATGGCTTTTTCATTTATGAAACGGAAACAACGAGAAGATTAAGCTATTAGTCTATCTGTAGGATATTGAATAGCCAGTAAATATTTTGATAATCAGTTAATTGTTCAAGTCGTATTAAAGCAAATTTGTCAAACTGCCACTGGTTCCAGCTTCTCAAATATACATAGATTAGCTTTCGGGGGAAATTGTGAGGGGCATTTGTCTCTATTTTCTGACAATATGTTGACAAAAAAAATCAATCGATTTATCAATTTAATAATAGATACAGAACAGAAATAAATATATATTTTTTTCCTAATGCTTTTATTGCAGTACAATCATGAATCAGTACAACTACAAAATGTATTTATGTATTTCACAACATATTTACATGTATTTGCAATTATTATTTTTGCATTGTATACACCTACTAAAACAAACAAAGAGCGAGAACAAGAAAGAAAATAAATACATCTTACATCGTACGTCCCCAAAAAGTTTCTGACCATGTCCCTGTGGCTGTCCAGGCTCTCTCAAAATGAAATAGATCAAAGTCGTCCAGCCATCCGTGAAAGCAAAGCTAGATGGTTTATATGAATCAAAATAAGGCAGAGTTGTGATGTGACCACCGGAGGTCAATAGCCTTCAAATACAACTTTGTGAGTTTGTGTTTTAGACATGTGAAGTCAAGTACATAATATATTTTGTGTCATGAAAGGTATCACCAGATTTCCACATAATTTGGCCTCCTCTTGTGAAACAGTGTCCTATTTAAAGGCACTATTGTTTTCAAAACCACTTGTAAAAATGCAATAAAAAAGTATGACCAGAGGACAATTCATAAAATCTGACTTCCTTTTAATAGAGATCTTTATACTTCAGTACAGGAATACACCGATGGGAACGGGAGGACAAGCTCAGATTGTTTCTTGGAAAGGAAGTGACTTTATTGTTCGGCCTCTTGGATCACATTCTGTACAGGCCTGTGATAATATCTGTTACAGCTTTCTTAGATGTCCTTAACTGGCTGTTTCATATCTCAGCCTTATCACCCTCCATGAGCCTGAACAACAGGCTGCAAGCAATGTAGTACTCAAGAGAAGCAATGTCTGAACTGAGGCAGGCCGGCCAACAAATAGCCTGTTGGAAGTCACTGATTTGTCTGTGTCTTCGTGTGTGTGTGTGTGTGTGTCTGTGTGTGTGTGCATTAAGCCATATTTTGGGAAAACTCGCTCAGTGGAACGTATAGGCCCTGTTGGCCCGCCCCTTTAAATACCAGTAGAGTCAGGTGAACTTTGCTTCAGTCTAAACGGGTTTTATCATTGACCATTGCTGAACTTTGCTACTAACTGTGTTCCCAGTTAATGTAATGACCAACAGGTCATGCTGAAGTATGAATTATTGTCATGTTTATGATACTGATAGCAGACGTAGCAGCTGAATCAAAGAGAACCACACCACAGCAGGAGGACATTGGACTGTGACTATTCTCCAGTTTTTGCCTACAGTGTAATTTAGACTTTATCAAGAGCCTCTGCGCCTTAAGAGAGTGCAATAAAGTTCTTTCCAGCGTCGTAAAAAAAATTCAGGGAGGCTAATTTTAGCTGGATATCATTTGGATGTATGCCTCGTTTTTTTACAGTACATGATTCAATTGCATTCGTGGCTCGTGATAAGTGTGGAAGATTTATGGGGTAAAACAAATATCTCTTTTAAGTGTCAGATATTGTTAGGTTTATTGTAACAGTTCACTGGCGGGTGTAATATTTACCCAGCCAAAATATATTTTAATGTAATTATTTAAGTGCAATAATTTTGCAAAGCCTCCAAAAATAAACTGTGCATTGTCGAGTTGATCATTGATGAGCAGCTATTTTTAAGGGCCTCTGTCGTTGCCATTTTGCTGTACAGGTCTACTTCCAGTCTGAAAATAGTTAAAACATCTTTGTCAGACTTTGAAAACAGTTTACTTGCAATAGAGTATTATTAGATTGTTGTACCGCTATGTTTACTTTAGCAAAGGATCTGAAAACTTTCTCCAACACTGCACATGCACACATACTAAGAGAGACATTAAAAATAACTGCTTCTATTACTCACAAATATTGTAATGATGGTTTAAAGCTTCCCTCCAGATATGTTAGAAGACATTTGCTTTAACTATTTTTTTTTAATCCGTTAACCTTATTAAGAATGTGTAAAATGACTTCCTTTTGATTGAAGAATCCAGACTCAAACAATATGCAGATATTGTTCATATCAAAAGTCTAACTGCTGCACACAAGATGTTCACTGAAACATCAATTATCAGTATATGTGAACTAGAAGTTTCCACATCACATTTGTGTGAGTTGCATACTGGAACACGATTGGCATCCAGACTTGTTGTAATGTCACAAAATCCTGCTCAAACATCTTAAAGTCAGATTTAAGTTGACACGGAGGAACTCTTCCCCTCTTCAGCAGATGAATTTGAAATCAACTAAACCTTAACAAGCCTTAACAAACACACACACACACACACACACACACACACACACACACACACACACACACACACACACACTTTTTTTTAGTCTAGTTAGGAGGAAGCCACAGCAAGCTAAAGATAAATATCAGACGGTACTTCCTAAAAAGGAAGATAATATATGCTACAAAGCCTGCTTGTGTCTCATTCAAAGGGAGCTGGATGCGGTGCTGCCTCTCACCACTAGAGAGTGATGTGGGCCACTCACTCGTTTTGACCTTGCTTTCTAAGGTGGGGAGACAAGATTTTTATTTATTTATTATTTTTTAATGAGGGTGTGGGTGGGTGTAGGGTGGGGGGGCTGGTGGTTGTACTATTTTCACACCACTACTGGTGAAGTAAGTGTTCCAGTTGTGATTTGCATGCCACAAAAAAACTTTGTTGCACTCATTTCACTACATGAAACTAGTATTTGCATTGTGTTTGCATAATGGAGACAATAACAGCACACTCCTTGTTACATGGCAATGGCACAACAATAATCATTCATGGATGCCTCATGCGTTTGAGTGACCTATGAGGATTTCTGATATAAGCGTAAAGTACTGTAAACTTGTAATGTTTTCCCTGACCTGAATTCAACAGCGTAGTATTGTACATTAGCCTAGCATTAGCTCAACGTTGAGGCCGGCCTACCGACTTTTACCAGTGGCTTTAATGAAAAAGACTTTCAAATGAATGAATTCTCTGTCTCACACATATTGACATTAATAACTGCTGTTGTCACCTACAAATAACACAATGCCAGTGTACATGTAACGTGCAGTTGGTAGTTGCGGTTAAGTCACACTTGTACAAACCCACACATCATGTCGGTCCAGTTCAGAGGAAAGCACAGCAAGCTAAACATAAATGTCAGACCATGCTGACAACATTGACACTGACAGAGTGTTGGTGTTGTTGCTTTTTAGATATTTGGAGCTGAAACTTTAACATACATTGTTAAAAATAAAAGAAGTAATTTGTCAAGACGAATAACAAACACACTCTCAGATGAAGGGTCCCAGGGAAAAACCCTTTGTCTTGTCTTGTGGTGGTCTTTAGTTTGCCTTGATGTATCTCATAGTCTTTGGTAGGTAAATATTTATGACAAAAGTTTGCATGAGATGTTTCGGCACTAGGCAATCATTTCTTATATTGTGAAAAGTTTGACAAGAAAAGTATATTAATTGTTTACCCAAGAAAACATCAAGATTGATAGTATACTTTTTATTGTCTTAGGTATTACTATAATACTCTTGTACTACCCTTTGGGACTTACAGTACTTTTGATGATGACTTTATGGTGACATAATCAAACTGAATGTAATTTTTTGTTGTTATATTTTACATGTTTTGATGGGAATTTATCTTTATGCTTTGGCCAGTGCATGCAGCTGGCCTGACCAGTTTAGGGGGGCTCTTATATCTTGCTCAAGAGTACATAAACAGCTGATTTGATGAGATTAAATTCCTTTTTGTTATGACCAGCGATCAACCAATGTGTGATTCTTCCTTCTCACATAGTTGAGGCCTGAAGAGGTAGAATTATGCTGAGTTCACAAGAAAAAAAGGAAAGATTAAATGAAAGTCGGGAAAATATTAATTTGTTATATATGTTTACTTCCTGATCTTGTTATTTATCTTGTGACTTTCTAAATTTATCTGACGACCCATCAGGAGACGCCCCGACCCCCATGTATACAATCACTGCTCTATATGATAGTTTAATGGTTGTCAAAGAAGCTTAAAATACAGATGTAGTAGATGAGTAGATTTTTGTTAATTTACTGTCTTTACTGCAGTGGGGGAAGAAGATCCTTTACTCAAGTAAAAGTCACAATACAACAATGTAAAAATACTCAACAAAATGTACTAAAATTATAAATGTGAAAATATTCATGCTTTTTGAGGGACCCAGCTCAGTTATATTAATGTACATTATTGGATGCAATTGTGACATGTTTAGAATAAATATACATATTGTACAAAATTACATTGCAAAGGAATAAATTACATTATATTGACATTAAACTAGTCCTAATGCTCTTGAGGTACTGTACTTAAGTACATTTTTTGGGTACTTGTACTTTACTTGAGTATTACCATTTTATGCTACTTTATACTTCTACTCCACTACAGTTTAGAAGCCAATATTGCACTTTTATTCAACCCGTGGCACCATTCTTACCAGCTGCAGTACTGATACAATATAATTGCCCTTTTCTGCATAGTGACTATTTTTACTTTTAGTACTTTAAGTATATTTTGTAATACTTTTGTACTTTAACATAAGTAGTATTTTTGAATGCAGGACTTGTAATATAGTATTTTTTACACTGTGGTATTGTTACTTATTCTAAAATAAAAGATCTGAGTTGTTCATCGACCACTAGGTATTTCTACTTTTACCTACAGTATGTAAAGGATCAGAGTATATCCTCCACTAGTTACTAGTAGTCATCATTCTCTCAAGAACTACCATCAGTGGTGGAAGACATATTTACTTAAGTAAAAGTAATTATACCACAGTGTAGAAATACTCTGTTACAAGTAAATGTCATGCATTCAGAATCTATTAGTATTACTTTCAAACTATACATACAGTAGTAAAAGTAAAAATAATCATAATTCAGTATAATGTATATGGTATTGGAATTTAATCATTGATAGATTTATGCACACATCACTTTAATGTTGCAACTGGTAAAGGTGGAGCTAATTTGGGCTACCTTATATACTACTGGGTAGTTTAATCTATTATAAAACATCAACATTTATTTTGTGATTATATGTTGTATTAATAATCGGTATCTGCAAAGCAACTAAGAAGCTAAAACTAAAGCTTTTAAATAAATACAGTAAAATAAAAAGTACAATATTTCCTTGATGTGTAGGAAATAAAGTAAATTAATTTAGGTGCAGTACTTGAGTTAATGCACTTACTTACTTTCCACCACTGCATAATATATACTGTATATCAATACAGTCTTAAACCTCTGGAAGAGGCCATTTTGGAAAATTTGTACTTTTACTTTTGATATTTTTACTACCTTTTGCTGAAAATACTTCTGTATTTTTTTTACTTGAGAAAAAGTAGTCCTTTCAAGGACTACAATGATGGCCCCCAGGCCTGTAACGTATAAAGTAAAAGTTCCATAAAATTGTGCTTAAGTGAATGCCCTTACTTACTTTCCACCACTGTCTAGGCTTAATATGTTTAATGATACAATATAAACATCTGAAAGGGGCCATTTTGTACAAGTACTTTAACTGTACAAAAGTACTGTGCAAAAGTATAATTTTGTAACTCATACTTTAGTACTTTCACTTTGAGTAAAGGATCTAAACACATTCTCCAACCACACACAAGAAGTCCTAACTCGCTCAAGGACTACAATGATGGCCCCCAGGCCTGTAACGTATAAAGTAAAAGTGCCACAAAATTGTGCTTAAGTGAATGCCCTTACTTACTTCCCACCACTGTATAGGCTTAATATGTTTAATAATACAGTATAAACATCTGAAAGGGGCCATTTTGTACAAGTACTTTAACTGTTTGTACTTTAAGTTAATTTTGTAGCTCATACTTTTGTACTTTCACTTTGAGTAAAGGATCTAAGCACGTTCTCCAACCACCCACAAGTAGTCCTAATTCGCTTAAGGACTACAAAGATGGCCCCCAGGCCTGTAACGTCTAAAGTGTAGAGATAGGTAAAGCCCCAACACGCGCGCGCGCGCGCTCACACACACACGCACAGACACATGCGCACACACACGCACACACACGGACGTTGTAAACGGGTTGCCAGTTTGTGTCAGGGCCACCTCACTGACTGGAAGCCAAGAAGAAGAAGAGACCCAGCCCCTCTGAACCAGCACACACACACACACACACATACACATACACACACACACACACACACACAGCGAGAGAGAGAGAGAGAGCGAGAGAGAGAGACTCGTCCCGGTTTCCACCCCTTACGCCGATTAGTTTGATAGCGAGATAGCGGACGGGACTTAATCGGGGGATGGCTCCTCTCCCTTTTTCCACACGAGTTATAAAATGCTCTATCAGTGCGGGTTGTTAACGCCACGGTTTAATAACGCGGGTCTGTTTTCCACCTCCACGGTCCACGGTTATTTCCTGGTGCCACAGAGAGAGGCAGTGCTGAGTTAAAGAGACAGAAATACTGATAGAAATTCAGATAGAAAAAAAACACAGAGAGAAGAGAGGGGCTGGAGACGCGATAGGAACAGTTGACTGGATTCCCAGAAATTGAGAACCCTCTCTCTCTCCCTCCTTTATTTATATGTATTTTTGATACACCTCCGCGGATCCGGGTCGTTATTCCCCGTTGGTTCGCGAACGAACGGACGGTTTGGATGACGGTTGGCTGCGGCTAAAGCGGAATTGCATCGGGGAAACGTTTTCCTCCCTCCGACGGAGAAGCTTCGCAGAGATTTTTTTTTTCTCTCGCTCTCCTTTTTTTTATTTTACAGTAAGACTCATTGCTGTGTTGTATTTTTTTTTTTTTTTTTTTTTTTTTTTTAAACACAAAACCCCCACAAAATCATCTCGGGTGTTGTTATTTTTTTTATATTATTTTTTTTTTTTTTTACGATTCCACAAGGAAGGGTTAGGGCGACGGAAGATGGGTTGTTTGGGCAACAGCAAGACTGAAGATCAACGCATCGACGAAAAGGCACAACGAGAGGCTAATAAAAAGATAGAGAAACAGTTGCAGAAGGAGAGACAAGCGTACAAAGCCACGCACAGGCTCCTATTACTGGGTAAGGCTGGTTTTTAAACGTGATGGCTGTCCGAACCGTAAGCTAACCGTAATCCCCTTCGTTTACCGAACACGTAGCCCCGTTTGACAGCGCTTGCAATAATATGTCATGGGGGTGGATATTGATGGAAGCGAAGCTCCGGAGAGCGGACGATTAACTGGCTTGCATTTCTTTCAAAAAATAAATAAAAATAAATAAAAAAACGTCCGCGGTTCTCACGCTAAACCTGGATGTCCCCCCCCCCTCCACAACAACCCCCCCCCCCGTTCGTGGTCATTTTGGTGGTATTTTAATGTGTTTTTTTATTTTTTTGTGGGTCTGTTTTCGAAGGTGCGGGAGAGTCCGGAAAAAGCACCATTGTGAAGCAGATGAGGATCCTACACGTCAACGGCTTCAACGCGGAGTGAGTGCTGCTCGACACAGTTATTAAACGCCCCGAAAACCATAGTAATGCTTATTCTGTTTGGCTTCCCTCCTGATGAATAACACTGTGGAGGCCAGAGTATAGCCTGTGAATGGATTTTCCCCAGGCACTGCAGCGCCTGTTGGGCCCAGTATCCCATGCAAAGCAGCTAATATCTCCCCCCCACACCCCCCTCTCGCTCCCTTTTCCCCCTTTTTCGTGTACATGTACAGTTATCATACATATGTGAGGATTTCAGTGCCACAAAGATGCCAAATAATTCACCGTTTCCTGTTTCATGTGAGAGGGTGAAAGGTTGTGATCGACACAGGCCTATTGATGATTTGTTTTGCTGCAAGGCCTTGCATGGCATTGATTTCACCAGTGGTCTATTTTAAACAGGCCTAGTACATGTCAAGAGTCCTGTAACTGTATGAAAATACACTGTATGTGTATGTGGAGGCTAGATATATATATTTTTTGTGAATAGGAGGCATAATCTGGCATTTTTAAGATAAATAAATGAGGGAAATCATGAATACAACCCATCATATCACTTTACTTTTGTATTTTACTGAACTCCATCCTGCATTTCACTGCTACCTGGTACATACTCTCAGCCCTGACACCTGTACTGTATGTATAATTGAATTAAGAATACAGTCTAACCTGGCTGTAACCCCTATCTTATGCATAACCAACTTGATGATAAATCATTTGTGGTCTGCTGTGGTGGATGTTTTTGTAACAGCTGCCCCACACATCTATTCTGTCTCCTTGCAGAGAAAAGAAACAGAAAATCCAAGATATTCGGAAAAACGTGAAGGATGCCATAGTGGTGAGTTTCATCTGTATCGCCTCCTAAATATGCTCAACGTCTCTGTTGTTACACCCACTACAATCCCATTTTACTGATTATTATTATTATACAGGCTTACCATTTGATTATTTCCCTGTATTCATCCTGCTTAATGCTTGTTTTTTTGTTTTTGTTTGTTTCTCCCACAACTTCTTCTGCTTTGTAGACTATAGTGTCTGCGATGAGCACTTTAATACCTCCAGTCCCGCTAGCCAACCCAGAGGACCAATTCAGAATCGAATACATCAAAAGCATAGCACCTCTCTCCGACTTTGACTACTCACAGGTAAGACGTTCATAAAGTTTGTGTGCAAATGTGTGTGTGTGTGTGTGTGTGTGTGTGTGTGTGTGTGTGTGTGTGTGTGTGTGTGTGTGTGTGTGTGTGTGTGTGTGTGTGTGTGTGTGTGTGTGTGTGTGTGTGTGTGTGAGAGAGAGAGAGAGAGAGACTGGGATAGTACATGCTTTTTTGTCTTTCAAATATGCAATATGTGTTTGTGTGGGTGTTGAATGTTATGTGATGAGAGCATTTGCTGTTTTTATGGCCAACAATGTAGATCTTGCTAATATAGCTCAGGGATGTCAGATGTTATTCCACAACAGACCTAATGTTGCCTCTCTTCTTTGATTTACTCCATTTATGATGTGGTGGGGGTCTTTTTTTAACAAACACAAGCTACGGGCATTGTTTTTTTTCCCCCTTGGGAGTTATGAAGTTATGAATGACAATGTCAGCTAACTTGTATCAGATCAACAGTTAGGTGATTCAGGTCAAAGGTTTGATTCCCCTTCGTAGCTGGAGCAGATGTTCTCTTTGTGGATTTAAATGCAAGTTGGAGCACATGGTATTCTTTTCAGTGTGTGATCAGCAATTTGATAGCGCAAGATCATGTGTTGGAAATGTAGATAATGTTTTCCATAATTTTTAAAGTGTTCCTTGTTTCACACTGGCTGTGCAACTCCGCAAAACAGGAATGACCCAGCTGTAGATAAACTCTTAGGTTCCGAATCACATTTCTCCCCCCACCCCCGATAGACTTAAGGCTTTTATGGGAACCAAATGAAAGTATAAACATGCTATTGTGTATTAATCAAGTACAGGGTCAGTCTCCTTTTGGTGTAGCGATCTAAAGATCAGTGTATTGATGCCAAAGATTCCCATGTTCCAGCTTCTCCGGTGTGCGATTTGACGTTTTTTATATTGTCGGACAAAGCAAGACATTTGAAATCTTTTGATTTTGACATTAATTGATAATGAAAGTAAATGTTAGTTGCAGCCGAGCGTCTTTTATCTTTGGGAAAATATTTTATCAAGTATGCAGTTGTTCACCTTATAAAAAAAGATTTAGAGGAATGAATTTCTCGTGTTTTATCTCTTAACCACAATATGGCATATGACTTTCCCAACAAGGCCTCAAAATCCAACTAATATTCAGGCCTTGTGGTCACTGTTTTTCTGTTGTTTTTTTTTTGGTTTCTCTCGGGCCTTATCCATACCATCACTTAACTTCTTTGAATGATGTTTCCCAGCTTCCCTCTTGGCAACTTTATTTAACTCTACATCACAAGAATATCCAATAAAGGGCTTTGGGTGTTAATTTCCTGATAGGGCCCACAGTGAGAGTGTTAACAGGGCAGCAGTAGTTTGTGATGTTGTGTTTTGTGAGGGCCGGGGCCGGGGCCATGGGGAGTGCCGGCGTTGAGTTCCCAGGCCCGGCCGGGCCAGGCCAAAGGGAACAACATGGCTCTGTTTGGAGTGTCTGTGCTTGTCATCAGTCTCAGGCTTCACTAGTGCCGTCAGTGTCACCACTACATTGTCACTTAGTGCCACCAGGCATGATATCCAATACAGCAGTGCAGGAACACGGCCAATCAGTAACCTGTGGCTTTCACCTGTTGGCGCCTTTGTGAAATGTGGAAATATGTTTTACCTGGAAACTTTTGGAGAGATGAGGTCACGGTGAACCAGGTTCATGAATCTTAAAAGGAAACTTCCTCTTGATAAACATGATGTTCAGTGCACTCAAATCCGTTGTTGTAGTTGTTTTGTGATAAGTTATTGCCGTGGACAGGAAGAAGAAGTAGACAATAATTGACTTCCTACATTTCCCCGAATGACTTGCTGTATAAGTATAGGTGGAGAGACTGATGGTGATGGCTTTGGTTGTACCATTTTGAAAGTTTTTATCCGCAACCAAAGCTAATCTGCCAAATGTTTTCTCAATACAGTTGTTTTGTCTATAACATGACAGAAAATGCCGAACAATTTTCATCACAGAGCCCAAGGTGATACCTTCCAAAGTCTTGTTGTTTCTGACCAAGAGACCAGAACTTTCTCAATCGACTTATAAATTATTCAACTAATCGTAATGGTGCTAATTTTCTCAGTACAGTCATCACGCTCAAGATGACCTTGTCATATGACGTACCTTGCTGAGACTATATGAAAGTCTTAACACATCACTAAAATACTTAACTGCATAGTGGTGACCATGGAGATGAGTCATTAAACTTGCTTTTATTAGCTGCCACTCTAAAAAAAAAAAAAACAATTCCAGTCTGTTCTAAGCTTTTTCTGTGAGGAACATTTCCTGAAACCGATTTAATCAAAGCGTCTCTGTACTTTGGAGAACGAAAAGAAAAGTTCTTCAGGCATTCTGGGATTTACTCTGGGATGTTATAGGTTAAAATAAACTTACAAAAAAAAAAAAAAAGATCTGCCGTGTTCTCTCCCTTCTTTCATGAAGGCTGTGCTCACCCTTATGTTGTGTTTACCGTTGTTGTTCTTTGCAGTACAGCGATTTGAAATTAGTAGTGTGGCTTATCAAATCATATAAGTTTAGTGGGCATTATAATTTGACGTGAAAGCATAGCTAGTTTTTTCCAGTTGAGAAAAGTGAGCCAGAGAACAATGTTTTGGTGTGTTGTGTCTGGTTAGTCAAATAGAAAGGCGACAAGCAACAGCACTATGGCTGCATTGCGTCATGGTCTTTTGACGGAACTGTTGTGGGGAGACGTTGTTGTCTCTTGTATGTGACTACGGGATGGATTTCTTTTCTGTATGGTTCTTGTACGTCGGCGTAGAATCATACCATTTACTGTTGATGTTTTTTTTTTTTTTTGCTGTCAAACTAGTGTGAAAAAATCTTTTAAGTGAAGTCACATGATCTACATTTATGGTACATGTCGGAATATTAGCAACATGTGCCTCCAACGCAACAAAATAGTTCTGAAAGTGTTCGCTACAATTTCCCTTTGCCCTATTATGTAAATCGCCATGCTTAGTTCTGCTGGCCTGTACTCTTTATCATCAAAGCATCCTTTTTTTTTGTAAAACCTTTCCCTGAAGTAGTTTGGGATAACAGTAGGCCCATGGAAAAGAAAGCAACGACACAAACGGTCGTCTATGCAAATGGAAACAAATGCCACTGTGGTAGCTATGCTAGCCACCCGGCAGTGTCCGACTACTGAAGTGGAACAAATTCAAATGAGCGCCTGTTTTTTAAAACCCATGTAGATTTCTCTCCATCCGACATGGTCAAGCCCACATGTAGTCCTGTCCTTTTGATGCTAAAAGAAGTGGGTCACTGTAGCGATTGAGACCTGGTAATGTTATTTCTACTATACACCCTCAACAAAAAGACACGGATGAGGTCCACAAAAGTTAGTTCTTGTGTTTTGGTGTTTTTCCTTCTGGGTGTGGATTGCAGTCAGTTGTAGAAGGTGAGCTTCATATTCTGTTCAGCCCCACCCTTTTGTTGAACTGATCCATTTTTGTGTTGGTGTGCAGAATTACTGTACCTATGATTGTACAGCGTGTCTATTAAACGTGTGCACATCAGCAACTGTCAGTGACTCTGTAACTTAAATTTGCCTGATGTCAGTTTACAGGCCATCCCATAATTATGACTTCTAATAAGGAAAAGTGACCCGCTTTGTGCTGATTTTGTTCTTCAATACAGCCGAGAAGGGCACCACCTTTTATAGCATTCCCTTGTTGTTAGCATCTCGGTGATTTCCTTATGATGAACAGCTTCAGTCCTGGAAGCTTCTTTTTCCTTAAATTGATTACCTGAGGATCCCAGATGTGGGCCAAAGGGTGGTACAAAGGGGCTGCTCCATTTCTTTTTGGAACCGTGTTATGAAAGATGAAAAGTTGCTCCTTCTCTCCTTTGCTTTTGCTCTCTCTTTTTTTTTTTTTTCAAGCTAAATTTGTGTGACTATCTAACACAGGTATCCTATTCAAATCCAATAAATGTGGTGTTGATGGTTAACAGAAGAGCTAGCTGGTTGTCTGGGGCTGGCTATGTATGGAGGGATTTGAGATTTGTGGCTGTACATTTTGCTTAAAGACCAAAGGTCTCTTCAAAACTTTACCCATAGGAATTTTAGTGTCCCCTTGCGACGGACGATGCAAACCATTTGCTCCACAACTTTGTTTTAATAAGTCAAATCAGATTTAGGCCATTTTGTTCCCTGTGTCAGACTGACCTATATGATTCAAGAGAAATATTACATCACACATAACTTGATTAACATTGAAACTAAGGCTGAACTGAGAATTGGTCCGAGCAGAGCCACCGGAGAATCAGTATCTCATGTCTGTGGATGGAAGGGGGAGTAGAGGTGGACTGGGAAGAGTTAAAAAAAGCTTGTGTTAAAGCAAATTCCCTCCTGGTCTCTTTCTGTGTTATCAGTTCCTCTGTAGGGCACTGCAGCACACACTGCATTTATTCAAAGGCCCAGTGTCACACGCCTCTGTGGAAAAGAGCCCTGAGGACCATACTCTGCTTTCCCCCCACCCCCCACCCCCCTCTCTACCCCCTCCACCCTCTACCCCCTGTCCTCCCTCCATACAGTCCCAACGCTTGCTAGCTTTGTCGGGCCCTTCTTTGGGTTTTCAAGCCCCTTGATGTCTGCTGGTGTAAAAACAAAATGTTGAGACCTGCAGAGCTCATGGCATGAGTGTAATCAGTGCTGTTGAATCTTATTGATATTAGTTGAGGTGGGCGTTACAGTTTGACTGTCACAGAAGTGGAAGCAAATTTGAGCTATAAAGCAAATGTGGCCTCATTCTCTTTTTTTTTTAATCAAGACTTTGGTTAAGCAGGTAAACGCAAAACTAATCCGTGGTTGTAGAATTGAAAACAATGGGTATAATGTACAATACTTTGGGGAAATGTACGTAAACACGCCCAACATGACAACATCCGTGCCCGAAGTGTGAGTTTATATTCATCTGTAACAAAACCGTAAAGCAATGTGAACGTCTCTCTCTGTGAGACTTCAGCGGATCCTCCATGTTGAACTTAATCACGGGATCTGCCGAGAGGAGATATCCCCGAGCATGTGATCATTTATCAGGCTCCTTCTCCCTCGCTCTCTCTGGTTCGGGGCTACTTTCACCCTCTCCCCGGTCAGAGCGCAGAGCCAGTGCTGAGTGCAGAGAGTCATGTGGTGGTTCCTGGCTAGAGGAGGAGCCCATCTGAAAGACATGTGCACAGGAGGCGACGAGGGACATTAGCCCAATCATCTTTTGTTTAGGGCATACAGAGAGTCCTGTGAAATGTCTCAAAGTCATTGATGAGATGAGCTCCCTTCATAAAGCTCTGACTGAGACGTGTATCTTCATTCACAGAGTCATTCCTATGTTTCCTAAATGTTGGGAGATGTAATTTAACTGTGGTGCTCTCTGAATTTGTTCACATTTGAGTTATGGCCTCCAAGAGTACCACCTTTGTTCTTTTTATGTTACGGTTCAGACAAGAGAGCTTGTGAGAAAGTCGTGAGCTTAATTCCAGTTCTGTATCAAGGAAGTGAATGAGAACCCAAGTCAGCGGCCTCTGCTACCGCAAATAGCCTTTTTGTAATTTTTTGGAAAGATAAAATCTGTATTTCTGCTTTCACATTCAAATACTTTTTACATAGTTGCCTACATTCATGCTGTTGTGGCTCTCTTTTCCTTAGAAAGGCAATATGTTAGAAGCTGTTAAAATTTAGAAATAATGCCCAGCACTTTAAAGGCCATGTATATGACCATTTGTAACTGAGTTACTTTAGTCTTGCAAGTGCTGGTTTGTTCTTGAGTAGATGTCAGAACAAATAATCCTACTTATACTATTAATAAGGTGTTAAAGGAATGCTTCACCTTTATGGAAAATAGGCTTATTTGCTTTCTTTGAAGAGAGAAAATATGCGTATGTATGTATGTATATATGTGTGTCTCTATCTATCTATCTATCTATCTATCTATCTATCTATCTATCTATCTATCTATCTATCTATCTATCTATCTATCTCAATGAATATCTGTGCATTAAGTACGTAGCTGGAGCTTGTATTTTAATTTATTTTTTAATCGGAACACAACAGAACAAACAATGTAAAAGAAATGTGGTTTTACGGAGAGTTACATGATGGAACTATTTCCTGACAAACAACATTTTGTACATCCACCTCGTATATCCACCAGCACGCTTGTGCAGTGTCTCTGGCTGCAGATCCGATTGCTAGATAGGGTTTGTGAGCGTAGATTTTTGTATATTTCCCTGTTTCACTATGCACCAAATCTGGCAAACTCATTTTGACATCAAGACTCTGGGAAGTTGCGCGCAGTCACTGTCCCCGGCTGTGTTGGTCGTCGTTTTTTCACCTCAGACAGAGTCAGGCTAACGGTTTCCTCCTGCTTCCAGTCTGTATGCTAAGCTAGGGCTAATCACATCCTTACTGCAGCTCTATTTGTATCATGCAGACATGAAGATTCTTTTGAAAACAAATAAGCGTGTTTCCTAAAAAAAAGAGCTACGCCTGTAAAATATGGTACAAATATTTTTTTATAAGATATCCTACTACTCTCTTTGCCCCTACCAAATGAATGGCAGTCGTTGGCACCCAGAGCTTTTAGTAAACTGCTCAGTGAGCAACAGTAGAGGACAGTGGTTGTGGTGGGCAGATGTGTGTACATATGTATGCATTGTGTGTGTAACTGTAAGCGTGGTACTTGGCGTAAATAACAAACTGTGACCAATTAGTTCTCTTTGGATACATAGAAAATGGGTAATTTCCTATTTGGTGTGTTTATTTATTTAACTATCCAGCTGTCTTGGCAGTTTCAACAAGTTTCACTGTCACAGTTTCAAAGTACAAGTTCAGATTTACCAAATGTCTGCAGTTACTGAACGCATAGTTTAGTTACCTTTTTAATACTTGCATGTATTTTCTAATGTACGTATGATGTGTAGATCGAAATGAAGTAAACTTTCTTTAATGTTATGAATTTCTATATAATGAATAGTTCGTTATAAAGCCCACAAAGGAGGCAGTTCTTAAAGTAACTTTTGGTGGGTTTACCCTGAGCTGTGTGTGTGTGTGTGTGTGTGTGTGTGTGTGTGTGTGTGTGTGTGTGTGTGTGTGTGTGTGTGTGTGTGTGTGTGTGTGTGTGTGTGTGTGTGTGTGTGTGTGTGTGTGTGTGTGTGTGTGTGTAAATGAATTCAAAGCACATGACCTTTCCATCATGATATTGTAGTTTGTCAAGTCTTTTTGTTATCCAATATATATTATTGTCTGTTATCTGTTTCTTAAAGTTTTCTTTCTTCTTCAGGAGTTCTTTGATCACGCAAAGAAGCTGTGGGACGACGAAGGAGTGAAGGCATGCTTTGAGAGGTCCAATGAGTACCAGCTCATCGACTGTGCACAATAGTGAGTCCAAACATTTAAAGACATTTTGTGGTGTGATTTTGAGCTTTTGAACTACTTGCATGGTTACAAAAGATTGTTTACGACTACATGAATTATGTAATAAGTTATTTGTGCAGCTATAGCGTAGTGGGATCAAGAAAAGCGAGCTTTTTTTGCGTGTTTTCTTTTTTTTTTAGGGCCTGTAAACTATTGTCACATCCCTGCTCTGTAGGTCTTCTTTGTGTCATGTTTGAGGTGAATGCTCTGCGGTGTGTGTGTGCTGGTGCCATGTCATATATGAATATGGCTGAGATATGTTTACTCTGGGCGTGGCAAGGCAAGCGCCAGTTGTATTCATCCGTAGGAAAATGATACATATATGTCCTCATGTCAGTGTGTTCGACTGCTCACCATGGCAATATGCAAAGCCTGCTCTGGCCTGTATTAAAATGCCTTATTCACTGGAATTGTATCGATGTGACATGTGTCTGTAAACACATGTCACATCGATACAATTCCAGTGAATAAGATGTCATAATGCTGTAAGTAAAGTTGGAATTTCTCATTTTAGTTTTGGTGATGGTGACAACCTACCTGTGGAGTTGAGAGACCAAATGTCATTGTTGCTAAGGCTGGACAAAAGCTATGTGGGTCATGATTTGATTTTGGCTACACTCTGTATAGAGTTTTTCCTCATACAATTGTACTCCAGATACTGTAGTTAGGAAATACTGATAACTGCAGTGTGGCAAGGCGCAGAAGCCGATGCTTCTTTGCACGGTGCCCCAGATTGTATGGAAGGCTCCTACTTCACCTTTGGCCACCATAGGGTGCTGGTCGTACACAGTGGAGGGCCCCTGACTTGCCTGTAAAAGGAAGTTTGGATATGCAAAGTGACTCACTGATTACAGTGCTCTCCTTCTACTTCCTCTCTGACTCACCTCTGGATTCACATGTAAATATGAGGACATGTACATGGTACAGACTCAGGAGTGCAGCCCACTGGAAGTTGTCCCCTCCTTTCCCAAGTGTTGACTCCCTTTATCTCCCAGGGTTCGGGTTAAAGGCACGCTTTATCAGTGACTGGAGATATTGTCTTGTTGTCAGCGATCTGTGAGCCCCGTGTTGCATGGATGTACTGTCGAGATGTTTTAAAGACGGCGTAGCATGTGGACAAACGGTCTCTGTACTCGCCTACTGAATATCTTCCGTTTCTTGAACATAAATTTGACTTCGGGTCAAGTCTTCCCCTGGTTGCCCTGCCTGAAAGCAGCTTCCATAGAAAGGGGAGAGACAGTCAGGTGATGGTTGGAGGAGTCACATGAATCTGTAAGGTGGAGCTGTTACAGTCTACGGCCTGTGTTTGTCTTTGCTGCTCTGAGTCAGTCTGTGTGCAGTACGACTGCACAATATGCAAAAAAGCATCTTGTGTTTATTTTAGTCCATATTCCAGTGACATGATACCACATAATACGGTATTATGGTATCATGAACATTTTAAAATCTTCTTTCTTAATGTCCTTACAACTCTGTAAATGCAGTGGTCTTCTAAATGTTGCAATCAAAAAGAATATTCTATATTGTAATAATTGAAACTACTGAGGCTTGCAACTAGCTGAAGCACAGAACATACATCTGTCCTGTGATATGAGTAAACATTAACAGAGTGGAAGACACTGAAACGCATACAGTACTTAAATAGTGGTTTATATGTGACTTATTTTGGCATTGAAGTGCATTTATTGGTTTTGAACTTGGTAGCTATGCTTTCTGTCTGTATGTTGCAAGTAGCCAGCGTTTCTTTTTTTCATGGAAGTTATAATATATTTACTCTGATGCTTAATTGTTTATTTTGAGTCCCAATTGCCGTCCCTGTTCCCAACCTCCCTCTCTGAAATATCATTCATTCTTTGATTACTTCTCTCTCCTGCCCTTCTTGCTGTCCCCCTGTCCCCGCCTCTCTGGCTGTTACGTTGCTGCTCCTGATTGGTTGAGAGCTGGTGAGCAGTTGTATGTTTGGCCAATAAATCATCATCGAGCTAACACATTTATTTTACTGCTGTGATAAAGGAGATAAAACGTTGTAAGTTACAGCTTCATGTCATTTAGTGTACAAATGGACAAAGTTGAGTTTTCAGTTTTGATGGGGTTAATAATTATGCAGTCCTAGCATGGTGGCTCAGTAGTTTAGCATTTGTCCTACTTGAATGGCAGTTCAGTTGAGTGACAGTTGTTGTGTTTTGGTTCTCAAGTGCTTTTTCTTTTCTAAAGGAGAGCGTATGTGTGACTTAGTGCAGTGAATTTACTAAAAATTCACCTTGAAATATAATGAATCAGTCTCAATTCCCTCCGTGCTTGTTGGAGAAGGAAAAAGCTGTCTTCACATTTGAAATTCATTTTGAAATCTCACTTTGCAGTCAGTAGTAACATTACAATATGCCTCCATTGTCAGTGAGTTTGATTGATGTCTGGAATTTGTCAGACTGCGTGGCCTCTCACTTACTTCCTTTCTCAGTTTTAACCTCTGTATGAACTATGTGGACGGAAGGCATTCATAGATACTCTATGCTACAATGGCAGCAGACATGTCTGTGTGTAAAGACACACACACACACACACACACACACACACACACACACACACACACACACACACACACACACACACACACACACACACACACACACACCTATTGTTGTTGTGACCACTGAACTACATTAACTATTGTCAGCAACTACCCTAGAAGTAGTGAAACACTAGCAGACGGCTTCAGCAGCCAACTGGGTTGAAAGGAAGGGAGCAGAGGTCATAACTTTGGACTCGGGCTGTATTTAAACAAACTTTGTATTGTTTGGAGAATGCCTGTTGTGTTTTTTTGGCTATTCCTCTAAGTTCAAAACTATAAGGGTCTATCTGCTAGCTTGTCTCTTCTCATTGCTAGCTACTTTTGAGGTTAACACCGACCCAACCCGCTCTGAAAATTGTAGTCAGTCCAGGACGCTTTCATTTTGTCTTCTACTTTTGTTTTCTACACCTGCTCTTTTATTGAAATTCTTGTTAACTTCCACAGTCTAGCGTTGTAGTCATGTCTCGGATCACAGTTGTGATAAGAGTGCTTTCGATCACTCGGAGTATATTAAAGAGGAAGTTGGCCAACATGGGGCTTTTTGTGGGAGAAACAGATTTGCAGGCTGCAACCTCACATGTTAACAGTCAAACGTAGCAGATGCTTTGTCGTAAAACCACCAAACAAGATCACAGCTGAAGAAAAGTTTGGTTAGATTTAGCCATCCGTGGTATTTAGATTTTGTGAAGGCAGATTATATACCTCTAGCATTCCATCCGTGTTGTCCTTCACAGACCTTGCTACACTGGCAGATATTTTTCCAGCAGGCCTAACTACGGATTGGACAGAGGCACAGGAAATAAGTATGGGCCGATGGCTAGCGCTTGTTATGCCAAAGAGCATGTCCATATCGATGCTTGTGGAATCCTGTCACCCATTGATCCGCCCTCTGCATTGCACATTTATACGTTTTAAGAGCACAGATATGTGTCTGCCAGTTGATTGATTATGAGCTATTTTCAGCTGCGGCCGGCTGGTTCCATTGCAATGCCTTGGATGTGACAGCAAAATCAAACACTTTTTCACACGCAAATCTGAACTCCCAGGCCTCCTCCTTTTTTTTCCTGTGGCGAGTGTTTTTTTTTTTTTTGCAATCCCCTAGCAAATATGACACAATCCATGACATAATTGATACACAAAGGTATTTATTACTGTAGTGGATGCTTGTTATCCAGTGTTAGATGCTGTCTGGGCTGTTATGGAGCTCTCCCTGTGTTTGTATGCTCAGCGGCTGGGAAGCCAGGCTGCAGCAGCAGGTACTGGGCCAGAGGAGAGCTACCCTGGATGGAGCTGGAGTCTGAGAGTGTAACTGAAGAAATGAGGCTATGAAACAGCTGAGCGATACAGCAGGGATTTATTCCTGCAGTGAGAATGAAGCCTGGGACAGAGATGGCGCTGATGCTGGGTTACATACAGCAGCGTGGGGTGCTTTAGATGCTGCTATGTTGATTTTGAATTCACATTTCTTTTGTGATTTTTAAAATGATGTACCTCCAAAATGTGGCCAACCATAGCCTCCCTTTGATCATTTTGAGTCAAAAGACTACTGGGTATAAGAGAGACACCGTGCTTTTTGTCTACGGTACAATGCATTGTGGTCATTGTAGTTTACCAGTGTGGTTTCAGTGTTTTGCTGTATGAAGTAAGTGATGCAGATAAGAAACGTTTAATGAGTCCTCCTGAATGATCCACCTGGATACACTGCTATATAGCCGAATAACATTAGAGCTGAAACAATTATTCAACTAATTGATTAGTCGATCGACATAAAAATGATCTGCAACTACTTACTACTGCTACTTATTCTATCAAGTCATTCTTTTTTAAATGCCTAACGTCGTAGTTACAGCTTTTTGTGAGGATTTTGTCCTTTTCAATGTCATTTGTGATGGTACACTGAAAATCTTTAGGTTTTGGATCACTTGTCAGACAAAACAAACTATTTCAAGACATCACCTTGGGCTTTAGTATGTACTATTTGCTGATATTTAATAGACAAGACGATTCATCAATTAATCAACAAAATAAGTGGCAGATTAACTGATTATAGAAACAATTACTGGTTGCAGCCTTACTTGCCTTACCTACTGTAAAATTCATACTTTTGTATGTCCAAATTGTCATCCTTCTGTAGTTATTAATCCCAACAATCCCGTCTGGAGTTTGTGGTAATCACACCAAACACACCAGTAAATGCACACATGAATTCAAAACATACAAGAAAAAGAGACTTGGCCCTGACTCACTCTTCATACTGAGACAAATATCAGATTGTTCTGGCTTCAGTCATTGATCCTATCAAGGATTAAATAAAAGGTGGAAAGATCAAATACTGAGGAAAGATGGGGCCTTGTCAGGGTGGATTGGTCATCATCATCACACTCTTTGAAAATATTTAAATCATAAATTATGCAAAAAACGTTTAGTGAAAAACAGTAGCGCTGCATCTAAAGCCTATTATCATTGTCAATTAATCTGTTGATTGTTTTCTCAATTCATGGAATGATCTTTTAGGATATAAAATCTTTTTTCAAGGCCACATCTTTAAATATCTTTTTTTTTGCCTGACCAACAGAACAAAACCTAAAGGTATTATTGTTACATTGAAAAACAAAGAATATCATCGTTTCTTTACAATGTAGAAGCTGGAATTGAGTTCAGAACCAGTGTTTGGAGTTGATGCTTAATAGAGGACTGAAACAATTCATTTATAATCAAAACAATTACCAAATACTTTTCTGTTTATTGATTTTTCGATTAATCAACAATTTTTTGCAGCTCTGTAATACAGAAGGTCCGTTATCTAACACCAGTATTTCCAAAACCTTCCAAATCTTTCATCCGCTGCTCTTAAAGTTTAGGATTTCAACCTAAAAAGAACAGAACTAATGCATCACAAGTGTTAAACTACACACGGATCATCATAAGTCAGGATTTTATGTAGTGTAGTTGGTCCAGGATGGAGAAGTATGGCCAGGCCGGGCCAGATCTCCAGGGGTCCGGGAGATGGGACTGTGGATAGACATATCCAAGGCCGGGTCTGGTTCTTGGCTGGCGCTGGAGTTGGTGTTGGGGCTGGGGTGTAGTGCTGGTCACGGGACTCTGTCACCAGCCGGGGGGCCACTGACACAGTCATCTGGGGCAGTAAAGTGCTAAGAATGGCCGGCATTGTCAGCCAGCTCCGGCCCCTGAAGGGCCTACAGAAACAGAGGGGCTACGCTTCGCAAACAGTGGATCTCCTCAATAAGGAGCCTCTTCTGTTCACAGAAAAGCCCGAGAGAGAGATATTTATACACAGGCTGCATGTCACTGCTGCCTTTTCCTGTCACCAATAAGTTGCTTAATTTCTTCATGTTTTAGCTGCTTTGATGTTACACAGTATAAAACCAACAGATGAGGCTGCTTGTGACGGGGTTTGGGCTCTTCTAACATGTCCAAACTAACCTCTGTGTTTTTATATTTCTCAATGTAATGACTTGTTTCAGATTGGTTCTCAGGTTATTTTTAACACATTTGATATTGTGTGGTTTGAGAATGAAATCTGAAGTCACAGTTTAAATTTTTGCATCTAAAAGAACTAAACTAAACAGAAAGAGGGTGGTGGCCAGGTTTGGAGCAGAGGGAGATATTAGGAGACATGAGCTCATCAGAAGCTCAAAGAAAGAACAACATTTTTTTTATTACATTTTGGATTAAATATCAACAACTTTGGTACTAAAACTAACATTATGGATGATGTCGCAGCTCAGCCAACTTGCTCCAAGAAGTCAAACAGAGCTACAAAGATCAAAATTAAGATGCATTACTAAGCAAAGTGCTAAGAAGCTAGTAAAATGTATCCTTATTTCAGATTCAACCCTCAAAATAGATTAACTATTAATGTTTATATCTATTTTTGGTATCATCCTATGTTTAAGTCGTTGAGTGCTTTAGTCACTTCAAGTAACCAAACTCTTAAAAATAGCCTAAATGGTTTTCAGTTCAGTTTAGTTCACTTAATCTTTATCGAGTAAATTATGTTCTTTTTTTTTTTTTTTTGTCTGTTAACAAGTTTACTACAGCACATTATTATAACTAAACCAATCATATGAAAATATTGATTAAAAAGAATGATAAAATGGTTTAATCCAGAATAACAAAAACCTTTGTGTCGCTTGCTAAAATCAGATGACACTGCTGTCAGCTGACTGAGGAATAATCAAAGAGGGCACTATGGAAGTGTGTTTGAATATATCTGTGAGTGTGTTTGTGTGCATGATTTCTGAGGAAAAGGAAGGAGTGGTTTTAAGCTGAACTGTAGAATCCAATCTACTGGAAGCTCAGTGGGACTCCATCTACACAAACCACTGTCCTTAAGGTTGTTAGAGCCCCCTGTGGGACTCTCTCTCTCTCTCTCTCTCTCTCTCTCTCTCTCTCTCTCTCTCTCTCTCTCTCTCTCTCTCTCTCTCTCTCTCTCTCTCTCCTCTCTCTCTCTCTCTCTCTCTCTCTCTCTCTCTCTCTCTCTCTCTCTCTCTCTCTCCCTCTTGCGCTCTCTGTCTCTCTATTCAGTCCTCTCTTGAGGCCAGAAAGCAACATCAGAGAGGATGTTGCAGAACACATGTTGTTCCCTATATGAAGCATTCTCCAAAATGTGTGTGTAAATCCAACATTTAACATCTTCAAGTTTATCAGTAGGGCCTGAGATTTAGTGTAACTTGTAACTGTTAATGGCTCTTTCTGTCCATGAGGTAAGTGTTTTAAAGTACTGTGGATGTCGTTTGAAGTCGTAGATGTTGGTTTTTAGAAAGCTTTCAGCCTGCCTGGGCATTTGGAAATAGTTAAGAGAGAGCCTAAAGCTGCCCAGCATAGCATGCTACATGTCACAAGATTAGCTACACTGCCAGTGTGTTTTTATTTTGTTTCTAGAGACCAGAGGCTCTGACAGCCTGTATTTAGTTTAGTGAATGAGTTGGATCACATTTGAAAGCAGGCATTGCTCCATTGAAAATACAATACACGTTTTGAATTGTATATTTAAAATCTAAATCAATATCAAAATATACAGAAAACTCGCCACAATTGCCCCCCCCCCCCCTCCACCCCCCTGTTGAGTATCTCGCTTTACATATCAAATCAGCTAAATTGTGTCATGTTTAGATTGTTTGTAGGTTCTTGTTAATTGTTAGTTTTGTCTCTCTGAATGTTTAATATGAACAGCGCTGCAGAGAGAAATGGGAATTTATGTTCCACTTAAAGAAGGGGAATTGTATCTATAAATAGAATTTTATTTTTGGGTTAAAATTTGCGTCCATTTTAAAGGACAGACAGAGACACAGCGCGAGGCTGGTGAATGGCGGATATCTGCGAGTCTGTTGCTGTGTGCCGACTACACATACACACGTACAGTACACACACACAAACACATACCTTTCTCTCTCTTACACACACGCACACACACCCTGCTGTTGACCAGGAGTGTAAAGGCACAGACTGCTGGAGGACAGCAGTGGCGCTGCAGGTTCCCTGCTCAGAGATTGTGGAATGGTCGTCCATAGACCCCCCCTTCTCTTCCTCCTCTCTCTCTCTCTCTCTCTCTCTCTCTCTCTCTCTCTCTCTCTCTCTACACTGAGGCTCCCCCTCCTCTCTCTCTCTCCCCCCTCTGTCGCTCCCTTTCCCCCCCCTCCCCTTCCACCCCCCACCCCCCTTAGAGCTTATGTAAACTAGCTGTGGAGCCAGGGCAAGCTGAGGCTATTTTTAGCAGCAGCACTGCAGAGCAGAAACTGGCGGAGGGTCACGTGTGCGCAGCCGAATCAAAGGGAGTATCCCGGCAATGCGCTGTAAACAAAGGGAAGGTCAGTAGCAGAAGGTGAGACACAAAACGCCTCTGTGTTGGTTTTGTGTGTGTGTGAGCGACTACGCACTGCCTGGCCATACCTGCTCTTCTCTTAATGCCCTGACATAAAACAAATCATTGCCAGTGTACGAATGCACCCATATGCTTTACTGCTTGCTCCGTCTCCCCCCACTCTCCCCACACACACACACACGCACACGCACACGCACACGCACACGCACTCTCTCACACGCACTCTCTGACACACACACACACACACACACACACACACACACACACACACACACACACACACACAGCTCAACCATTTCTGCCACTGCTAGAGACCGAGTGGAGAAGGGGGGCTGGATTGATCAAAGCAGGGTTTGACACGCAAGGAGACATTTTGCTGTCTAATCATGACAGGGGCTCCCAGCTCCACACTCTCTCCCTGTTGCTGCCGAGTCGGCCTATTACTGTGAGCAGCAGCATACTCGGAGCCATGCAAAAATCCCTCAAAAACCACATGACATTGTGTGTTTAGCATTGACATTAGCATGTTTTGTATCACATGGGGGCTTTCAAACCATCAGCGTCTGTTTGGCCTGGTTTGTGTGCTGTAGCTAAGGTTGTGTAGCCTGCAGGCCTGACTAGCAGTGAGGCTTAGCAGTTAGCCGTGTCCAGCCACACCCAGGCAAAAGGTCTCCCTCCACCTTGGCCGCTAGTCAAACAAGCTTCAACTTTCACCTCCTGTGGAATGTGGTCAAAGGGGGGCACGGAGCTATTTATAGAAACCTTTTATATTTTTCTGTCACAGCGGTTTGTTTGCCAAGACAGTTCTGGCTGTTGGCTGTGTCATCAGGCCAGGCTGAAGGAGGTAGCTTGGAGGCTAACTTAAGTAAACATTTGGCTCCAGCACAAGCCATGGTTGGGCAGTTTGGGTTGAATGATTTATCGTTGTGGGCATTCTTAACCTGAGATTCTGCAGCTTTTCTGTCCTGACCAGATAGATAAGGAGCCCATCTTAAATGGTCCTGACAAAACGATATCTTATGTCAGGGGAACATCCGGTTCCTCTTGCGGTTGTGGTCCTTCAGAGTGATACTGTACTCTGAAACAATATTTATTTAGAAGTTTAATTCCAGTCCACACCTATTGTGTTTTTTCAGCTGCTATAGGTTAAACAAAGGTGTAATGTACTTGCATGTTCCTTTGTGTTACTTGCTAATTTGTCTTGCCATGTCTGCTGGAGCATGAACACCCAGAAACTAAAACAAATCGATTCGTCCATCAACAGAAAATTAATTTGCAACTATTTTTGGTAACCAACAAATCATTTTATTTACTTTCGCAAAAATGTCCCATTGTCTAGATTGTCAGGATTTGATGTTTTTCTTTGTTGCATGTGATTGTAGACTAAATGGATTTGGGTTTTGGAGTGCTGGTCAGACGAGAGTAGGGTATTGTCAATATGTCCTAAACATTTTATAGACCACACAAGTAAGAAATTGAGAGATTGATCAATAATTAAATAATGGAAACTGTGTGCTTTTTTTAATTTTATTTTTTAATATACTGACTTTACTGAAAACTATCAATTGTTGACCATAAAATATATAAACCAGCAGCACATACATACATGTTGTCACAGGGTGTATTCAAATACATACATCTGTCATGATAGATGCTAATTGTGCATTCAGTAGAAAGCACAATTAGAAACCCACACTACCTGCGTCCCCAGACAAAGTTTGGGGTGCCACTTCTAGCCATTTATATTCAGAAAGTAGAGATGACTCGCAACTAAATTGGAAGATTTCGGTGTGTTTGACATTATCTTTAGCACATTTTAGAGTTGGATTTAGTAGTGGAGTGAAAGGATAGAGTGTGATATGTAAGTGGATTTTAATTAGTTAAATAGGGATACATTTGACTAAATAGCAAGTTGACCAAGATTAACCATGTGGGTTGTCTGACACTACTTTTCTCATCTGTTCGTTGGCAAAGTAATGACACTGTACACTCCTCACTCTGTACAAATATCCCATTAATCACCAACATATGGGGTGGATGTGTTGCTTTCTCCATGGAGGTTGTTACAAAGCTGTCACAACATCCCCACAGTTTGCAGATACCACTTGACCATAAAGAATCCAGTGGGCATTACCGTAACCGGGCCCATCTCATGGGACTCCTATTGACTGCTCCGTGACTTGTAACATCCTTATCAATCCCCACGGTCCAGCTCTCAACTCATTTAACCCTCTGCGTCTAATTTATCACCACTGACGCTACGTCATGTCACCATGTTGTGACAGACTTTATGTCTCTTTACATACTACAGAAGACTAGACATTACATTCCTCCCCTTTACTGAAAATGTGACTTATTTTGGGTTGTGTGCTTGAGATGGTGGCACTCTAAAATAATCTGTCTTCATAAGCCTGAATTTGCTGTGCCCTCCCACCAAAGACACACACACACACACACACACACACACACACACACACACACACACACACACACACACACACACACACACACGCACACACAGTGACACACATACCATGTAGAAAGCTAGCACAGAGCACGGTTCTGCTTTGTGTTGATGTATGGGAGAGTCTGGAAATGGAAGGATACAAGTGCGGCCTGGCTTAGGAAGAGACAGGGGGATAGAGAGAGAACGAGAGAGCGAGAGAGAGAGAGAGAGAGAGAGAGAGGAGCGGTATGGACCGACTGGGGTTGCCATGGGAACCCAGCTGCTAAAAGCAGGCAGGGTCAGTGTGGAAGAGAGGCTGTGTGCAGCGGGAGCGAAAGGGATGCCACCCGGAGGCCAGTTTGTGAACTACACAAATAGCACACAGGCCTTGACAACTCGAGTTCTGGCACAGAATCTGAATGTTTAAACCCTTTTAGAATAAGATTTGAAAAATAAATAAATTAGCTCTTCTTTTTTTATGGAGAAATGAATTCCTTCTGTGTGGATTCGGTTAATTTCTAATCACCACCCGGTTCAGGCAGCACGGCTCGGTTCAGGCTTATGCAATCTGCACTGATACGGTAGACTCCCCTGTCTGATATTAATGGTTATTGACTTTTGATTAGGGGAAAAGAGGAAAAGCTCATTTTCAATGGGTCACCGGTTGACTTCCAAGCGGAACAACTAATTTGACATGGAGGCTGTGGTTGTTTACAGGCGAGAGAATTGAAACCTACTCAATATTGCTGATTAGTCTATTTTTGTTTTGTTTTCTATTTTTGGCACAGACTAATTCAGTAGCTGACAGATAGTGTATCGATGTTGGGCCTCAACATTATTTAGAGAAACCCATCAGTCAATTTCACTGTGAGAACTGTAGCTGGGAGCTCCACTTGGGACACAGTTCAGACCTGACAGATTCCCTGTGTTCCCACTGTAGCTAGAAGTTTGGAGGCTGAGTCTATTTTAGGCAGGGATAATGCAATGGTCCACGTAGACATTGAGCAGAGACAAAAGGGCATTACAATGTATTTCACATTTTTATACAACACCGTTCAAAACCATGACTTGATGCGGCCCTGGAAGGCGAATTGGCGGCCTTGAGATAAAGCAGGCACTTTTGTTTACACAAGATTTGGTTTGACTTTCAGGAGTGTCTCCGTTCTTGCTCCTATATTTAGGAAGTACCCACTGAGCCGTTGATGGATTTGTCTAGTTTCAGATCCATCTCCCAAACTGCACAGTGTTCCTGTTTGGATGGATGAGTTGAACCCGGGGCTCAGATCTTTCCACCAGGTGACCAGGATCCTGCACAGCTCCACCTTCACTCTGTCCTGCTGCACGTGGCTCCGTGTGTGCCGTAGCAGCGCAATACGTCCGACAGCCTGTGTTGTGTGATGTGTAGTGCAGCTGGGTTTGTTAGGCTACGAGGTGTGCTTCGTGAGACAAGACAGGTGAAGCATGAAGGAAAAGTTCTCAAGTATATTCATATTAGATTACAGTTCGAAAGAATTCTAGGAATGATCAAAGCAGTGCTTACATTTTATTTTATTTTAATTGATTTATTGATTGACAGACTATTTTGGTAATTCTGTCTTCTTTTTTTTTTTTAAACCAAGAACACAGCTTCTCCAACTTATTTCTCTTATATATAATTTTAAGCCGAATATCTTTGTGCTTCGGACTGTTGGTCGGAAATCCCAAAACAAACGATCACCTTTTCAGACATTTTATAGACCATGTGTTAAAACTGAATCGCCCATTAATCAATAATGAAAGTAATTGTTAGTTAAAGCCGTAGATCAGTTGATCATTGAAATGGTGATCCTGTTGCTTTAAATCTGTATATTTAGTGTCCTGTTTAATAATGAGTAGTCATTGTTACTGTCATGGTTCTGCTTTTGCACTTCCCGGAGGTAAACAGTGTGGTCGGTACAGTGATGCCGTTTAGCGTTAAGTTTCCGTCAGGAACTTTGACTTACTTAAGGTGGTGCTCTTTTGTATTTTCATTCAGCGGTTACAACAGCAATGTTTTAATCGCTGTTCATATTCCTGTTCCTTTCCTATTTATTCTAAATTAATGTCATTGATTGTTCTCATTGGTCATGGTTAAAAAAAAAAAAAAAAGGTTTTAAATGTAGTAAATATATACGACAAGGAAAGATATGTATGTGCATCAACAAAACCATTTAAAAAAAAGGTTTACCAGCTAGAAAGAGTGTGGTTGGGGCTGCTGCCATGTCCAGCAGTGAGTTTTAAAGCACTGTCACCAGTCAAATGGAGACTAAAGTGAAAGTCCATTATGCTGGCCTGAGCGCTGGCCTGAGCTGCTCAAAATATGGAAACTATTGATCAGATCTTCTGCACTGCTAATTAAAGATGGTCCACTATTTGTAAAAAGTCAACCCAATTATCAAATGAGCACATGAGGCTGGGAGCTGTTGGTTGGTGTGAAGGTTGCCCGTCTGTTGGAGGGGACTTTTTCCAGTCTTTATTTCAGCATTGTTGCAACTTTTCACTGTCTCTTCAACTGTCTCTTTTTTTTAAGGACATGTATTGTCTTGATGCATTCAGATTGTTTTCAATATTTAAATGAAATTGTTGGTGATTAGTTCACTTCTTTGCCAGTTGGCTACTTTTATTCTGGTTGTAGCCTTATTTGTATTTAGGCCTGTTTGTTTATTTGTTTGTTTTGGCTCTCCAAAAGCGACCTAATGGTACGAGAGCTTGTATCAGTGTTGTGGTTCAGGGAGGAGCCCCCATGGAGCTGGGTGACCCATGTCCCCGAGTCCCTTTGTGAAGCGCTTTAATGCCCCTGCCACTCTACTACCACCACCATCTTCCCTCTACCCCCTTTTCTGCTCAATGGGCAGCAGCATGTGACCTGGACCACGTGGGGGCTGAGGCCTGAGGCCCTTGAGGTGTGTATATTCATGCCTATGTCTGTGTTTTATGGAAAGATGAGTCCAACAACACAGAAAGACCAGGCCAAGTCAAGTGATACTGTCCTCCACAAAGACTATACATAGCAACACAGACTGGCCTGCAGGACGAGTACAGTCTATTTTGGCTAAATACAGAGACAACCCAGCTGCACAGACAGAAAGAGAGGGACTTTAATAGTCAAAACAGTAGTGCAGTTTTCCTTTTTTATTCAACCTGCCAATTAAGGACTAACTGGCATGGACTAGTAAAAGATAAATGTGAAGTTACAGCTGGATTAATGTGGTTTGATAGTTTTGAACGGACATTGTAGTGGAAAAATCCAAGTGACAAATTCGTAACCAATAATAAACCATAATATATGTATTGTACACATACTGAGAACAAAGTGGAAATACTGGTGGCCTGTTATCCCTCAAATCCACAAATTTGACAAAATGACCACATCACAGAACGATCCTTGATGCCAGCAGAGGACTGTTTGGGGAGGAAATTGAAGAAACCAAACCAAACCGCAGATTTCACTGGACCTGAAACCCAGCTCGTCTATTTGTAGCGCTCGACCGGAACAACCGTAGCTTCTGAAGACTGCACCCAAACCTTTTGATAAGGCATTATCTGGACGACCACTCAGTAATCAGTTTTTCTGTTTTTTTTCTGTTTTTTTTCCTGGATCTAGGACCCTCGTTCTTTTTTTTTTTTTTCTTTCTTCCTGGGTACGAGGACTATATTTGGCTCTCCAGTGCTCTACCAATAGTATTTCCGTCACATGGCAGTCACAAAGCGCTCGGTAATTATAACCTAGCTAGGTTTCTGCAAGGAAGGCTGACTAAAAATACTCCCACATTGTTGCAGTGATGGGGCGAAAGCGGGAGATTTTTGGAGGTTTCGTTGATGTTTTTGTGTGTGAATCCGTGTCAGTGTCTGCTCAGGGGAGACGAGTGTTTGTGATACTCGACTGTATATTGTGTCTTTTCAAATACGATGCCGTTTTAATGGGTTTGCTGGATGTGTTCGCCTTGGTTCCAGGGAAGCACAAATTGAAATGTAGATATAATTAATTGTGTGATTTGCTAAATGTGGTTCTTGAATGATGCCAACGTACATCTCTGCATGTTGCCGAGTGTGACTACAGATTTGTGTTACTATTTCAAGATGATGTGTGTAGTTTTCACTTTTGCTCCCAGGTCCAGCTTCTCAGTTGTGAGAAGTTGTTGTCTGTGTTTTTATGTGATGATGAACTGAATTTTTAGGTTTCGTCCGACCCTAATGAGCAAATTAACGACGAAGTTTGGATTTTAGGAAATGTGGTAGACATGTGTCACTATCTTTTGACATTTTTATAGGTTAAACAATTAATCGAGAAAACAAAGAAAAGAAAAATCTTAGTGGCCGCCTTATCGGGTAAAGTCGAACATACATTTTGAATTAATGTCTGACCTCATAAGAACATTTGTCGAGCCTTTTTGTGAATTGTTTTGTAAACTTTCATTATTTACATCACCTTCTAGACTTCTTCATGTTTTGTCTCTCCCCTGCAACCTTTCTGGGGGGGAGGGGGAGAAGGGGGGGGGGGGGGGGGCACCAGCTGTATTTAGTTTTTACTGCCCTCTAAAGCCAGTAAAGTCATGTTAACCTGGATGTTTCATGAAATAATTGTCCGTGTGAGAAATGATGGAAAACGGCATTCTTATACATGTTGTTTTTGTGAGGTTTTACCCCTTCAGACCTCTTAAAATGATTCGCATGAATCAATCTGAGAGGGGAAAGTCCAACTTAGATTGAACTTCTCACAACTTGTCGATGAGCAACTTCGTCGAGGGGTCGCAAGGACATATGGCTTGCTTTGTATTAAAATGGTCACAAACAAAAACCGTTTGGGAACCACTGTGATCGAGCACGAGATATAGAAAATATGAGCACATGTTTATTAAAAAATTGCTCTGCTTAAATATTGTGGTGCTGCAGCGATGTCCTGACCTACACGTTATACTCTGCAGTCTTAAGAAAACATCCTTGTTTTGTACAGATCCCAATGAAAATGAGGATAATAGTGTAAAAATGATCATTCCCTCTAATATCGCAAATCATAACGCAATTGCAATATCAGTCAAAATAATCACAACTAGATTATATATATATATTTTTATCGTTCAGCCCTACTACTAGTGGCCATCAGTCTTTATGCTTCAGGTTTAGGTGATAAAGGTCCTTTTTCAGAAAGAAAGTAACACGTGTCCGAAGGTGCATTTGTAAGATAAAGATGGGTGTGGAGAATTGTGGGAGTTTTTCTGACGGGATTAGACCTCTGGTCAGCCTGGGGAGACTGACTTGGCACACACATGTGATCTGGTTAATAAGTACATAATGTTACGTGCACTAAAATAATAAATAAGGACATTTTTAGATGACACTTTACTCCGCGGTAACACGTAGCGTGCGTTAGTCATTTTTGTGAGATTGTGAAAACTAAATCAACAAGCCAATAAAAACAAGAAATAGATCTTTTTGCATGACATTTTCTCATGGAAATACATTTTAAATGCTCCCTTTCCTTATGTCTGGTGAAACAGGAGATGCTTCCACTCTGTGAGAAAGTCTGGTGCTCCTTCAGAAATAGCCTTACTTCTGCTTTTGTGTGGACTGTGTGAGGCAGAAATAAAGTCGGTGTGATGAAAACAGTGTTGTCCGAGCATATGAGCGTTGTCTCTGTTATCTAATGGTTCATAATGGAGCATTCATTCTCTGCTGTGTGTTAGGTGTGCTACTTTTAGGGGGTGAATTGACAAAAGAACTGACGGCCATCCCCGGCTGAAATCATACCAAAAACCTGACTCACTCATCTTATGTGTATCAGGTTTCTTGTCGCCATGTTGACTTTCTTGTGACATCCTGAAGCTCCAGACGGTTTGAGTAAAATATTAAGTGTGATGAGATGGGCTGTTTGGTCCACATCTGTGTCCTACATACTGGATTCACTCACCAACTTCAGCTTTAAGCCGGGAACTCTTCTCCTCCAGAAATACCTGACGCACCTTTATTTCCTCTGCTGTATATTTTTCTTAATTTGTACTATTCTCTCCACATTAGTTTTATTTATTGTTCCACAATTGTGGCTGTGGCCTGGACTACTCCGTACTACTCTTAATCAGTTGTCATTATCAGTTAATCTGTTGATTATTTTCTTGATTGATCAATTAAAAAATATCATTTGAGATGCTGGAACCATTAAACCTTTGGAATTTAATTTTTAAAAATGCATACAAAAGGAACAAATCAATAGAGCAATAGTCAAAATAGTCAGATTAATTTTTGACTCGTAATAAATGAATCAAGAAATCTCTTCAGCTCAAATGATATACTAGAGAGAGAGCAAGAGAGGGTTAGGAGTATTACGGTTCGTTTTGAGAGTATACATTTGCATTTCATGCTGGCAAACGTATTTGTACCTCCAGTACTGTCAAGGGCATTTTTGCTTTGGGCTTTGGCTAATTTGGAGCTCCATTGTGGCCTGCTGCTGCTCCTGTAGTAAGACAGTTCAGGTAACAGAAGGGGAGACATTATGTATCATAATGTACCTTCAATACATGTCGTGCAGTGTAGTAATAGAGCTTTCCATATAAATCTAGATACATTTACCTGTTTAAGGCCATATTACTTGTATCTTATCTATGTCCTTTTCTCAGTAGCTGCCACCTCCGATCATGTGGAGAAATTATGTACGTCATTC
>JACSYO010001860.1:12500-18652 GCA_016806645.1 Ophiodon elongatus | reverse complement strand
GCGAACCTTGGCACAAGCGGAAATACGTCATCGCGTGAGGAGGTGACTTTACGCCTTCAAAATAAAAGCCCGTACGCTGTTTATCAGAATCAGAATAGTTGACAGAGGGAGAGAGAGAGAGAGGGACAGAGACATGATGATAAGAGCTGGTAAAACAACTACAAAGTACTGTCACATAGGTGGGACACACACACACACACACACACACACACACGCACAGACACACGCACACACACACACACACACACACGCACACGCACGCACACACACACACACACTCTATTGTGTCACATTCCTGTATGTTGCACATACAGGAATGTGACTCGGTGAAAGGTGCAAAACCATAAAGATAGACATACAATAAAACAATAAACATTTATTGCAATAATAGATAAATATGGTAAATAACAACAAGGTAACAGTACTTTAAAACAAACAAAACATAAAATGTATAATATAGGATGGAAAATAAAACCCATTGAATGATAATAATAAAATACAGCATTTTAAAAGAAGTGCAGCAGTCGCTTGTTAGCTTTCTTTTTGTATTATATATTTTTTAATTTTTTATGTATTCATATATTTAATATTTGTCCAGAGTGAGAGCGGTCGGCTACTCATTTACCTGATCAGGTAAGAAGTAGTAGTTTACAATGAGTAAAGCCTAAATACAATCTAGTAAACAATATGACTGAAAATAAGCAGAAGCATAATGTTTATATATTCATATCCTACATTCTTATCAATTAAGTTTCCTCAAGATAATTAAATATATAAGAAAAAATATATATTTCAATCACACTCAAAAATAGCTTCATAAACAATCCTTTTGAAAAGCCGTCTCATTGAGAAGAAAAGAGATCAACAAAACATAAAACAAACAATAATAAGTGCACAATAAGTATAATATTATAGTGTAGTAATATAATACGATAGTAAGTCAAATGAAACAAGTTAAATACGTTCAGAGCTAAAATAGATGTATTCGCTACATCAGCATTTATACATATAGGTAAGCAATAAAATATAAACAAATGCAGAATATATATAAAAAATAGGATAAAATAATAAGAAAAATTCACAAAATATACAAAAAATGTAATATGATAAGAAAAATACACAATATATACAAACATTTTATATAATGAGAACAATGAACAATATGTACAACTAATAGAATAATAAGAAAAATGCAGACTTCTTTTAGCATAAATAAATAAATAAATATATATGGGCGCTTACCCGCGTGCACGCGCTTACCAGCCACTGCGTGCGCGTACAACCTACAATCTGTCCAGGTTTCCTCGTGAACGCGCATGGCCGTCAGCCTCTGTCACAGACAGGCGCGTGCAGGTAGGTCAAACCGGAGTGTTGACAGGAGGACGACCGGAAACAAGTAGAATGTGACTTCAAAATAAAAGCGTAGAATTTGTGGGCCACACAAAGCCCCAGAACCAGAATCCGTATCTGTATATAAATATATGTATATAAATGTATATTACAATGTATGTATATACATTTATATTTAAAAAAAATATGTATAAATATATTAAAAAAGAAGTATAAATATATAAAAAATTGTTTGTAAAATAAATAAATAAATAAATATATTTATAATACATATATACAATAAAAAAAAGAAAGCTGACACACTGCTGCACTTTTTTTTTAAATGCTGTATTTTACTTGATATTATGCATTCTATTTTATTATTATAATTCAATGGGTTCTATTTTCCATCCTATATTATGCATTTTATGTTTTCTGTTTTCTTTTCTCATTGTTATTTTTATTTTATTAACAAGCGGGTGTTTTATTTTCCATCTTGTTTTCCAATAGTTATGTCATTCTCTATTCCCGTCTTTATGTCCACATGCCTCCTTTTACCTGAAGCTTTATTTGACTCTTGCACATCTTTTCTTTTCTTATTAAAACACAAATGCCACTTTTATTTTATAATATATACTTGTTATCTGGTTGTTGTTTACCATATTTATCTACTATTGCACTATGTGTATTATTGTTATTGTATTATTGTTTTATTCTACAGCTATGTTTATTGTTCTGCACCTTTCACCTCGTCACATTCCTTATTTACTCTGTAAATAAACACTTCGTTGTGAAGCACTTTGAACAAAATACACAAAATAAACCTTGCATTTATGTCTTTAACTCGTCTGATAACTTGGAGCAATGTAAACGATTGGTCCCTGACAACAACAAAAAAAATCCAACATTTCTAACCGGAAGTCGACGCTCTTTTATTGTGAAAAGCCGACAGCTTGGGAGCATCCTGACGTCTTCTCGGAGCACAAAGTGAAAACGCATCTCCTCCTCGCGCTACAAAGCCCACACGGATCCACCGGGGCGGGCTCCTCACCTCTGACGCCTGCAAGGAACGGAATATTATTATTATTATTATTATTATATTTTTTATTCTCTTCCCGGCTGAGTCTTTTTTTTTTACATTTTTTTTTTATTTGCACGGAAAAAAAATCTCTTTTTTTATTTATTTATTTTGTATTGTGGTCCGCGGGATACCGATGGCCACCAGCCCCAGCATCAGCACCACCACCACCGGAGGGCCGTCGGGCCGGCCAGGACGGCCGGGATCCAACCAGCACACCTAGCAGGTCTCCCCGGTCCCGTCCTTCATGCGTTTCTCTTTCAAATAAAGCTGCAGCGCACCAGACTGCAGGAGGAGCGCGTCCTCCCACAGCCACTCATCACTTATGTATATTTGTGAGGACATTCGGAGCCGCCGACACATCACCAGGGTGACTTTTATCATTAAACTGGCTGGTGTGTGTGTGTGTGTGTGTGTGTGTGCGTGTGTGTGTGTGTGTGTGTGTGCGTGTGTGTGTGTGTGTGAATATTTAGATCAATCCAAGAGGCTCTGCGGGGTTTTAAAACATTTCCCTCCAACGAGAGCAACATTGTATTCTTTTGATGTTTGATCTCAGGGCTGGAGATGTGGAGTAGAGCCCTGTGGGACCTTCAGGGGTCTCAGTGGACAGATTGGACGGCATCTGACAGATGGGTGTGTGTGTGTGTGTGTGTGTGTGTGTGTGTGTGTGTGTGTGTGTGTGTAGGGGGGGGTCATCAGAGATAAAGATAACCTTTATTGATCCCCCTCATTAACATCAGCAACAGCAGCTTGTGTGCGAGATACACTGTAGCATAAATGAGTAACGTATATAATATAATCTATATAATATATATATATATATATATATATATATATATATATATATATATATATATAAATATATAATATAGTGTATCATATGCAAAATGAAGCATATTAAAAATATAAACATAAAAACACTTAATACCTAAACATAACATGTGATTTGTATTGTATGGAGGACTAATGGTGCCATTGTAATTAATAAATAAATAAATACGTAAAAGCCTCAATTATCCGATAAATTTGTAGGTTTATTTGAAATTAAATAGACATTCATAGAAATAGAAAAATTAATAGATAAAATGTATTTATTTATTTGACAATTCTTTTTATTTTTTTTTAAGTATTTCACAATTATTATTTTCTGTTTACATTTATTTGTTTTTATTTATTTCCCTATTTATTAATTTCCTTACCTTTATTTATTTATGTATGTACCTCTGAGATGTAGTACAGTAAAAAGTACAATATCTACCTCTGAGATGTAGTACAGTAAAAAGTACTATATCTACCTCTGAGATGTAGTGGAGGAGAAGTATAAATACTCATGTAAAGTATAAATACCTGCAGTGAAACCCACTGAACTGAGGCTTTTTGTCTTTGAGGCTTCGTTTGTTTTGTCTGTTAAAAAAAATTAAAAAAAGTACTACAAGTTAAAGAAAAGTACTACAATCTGCCAAGAAAACACAAATCTCGTGTACGTTTTCTGCTTCCTGGTTAAAAACACACAACCTCGTTAAAGTATCTGTAACTTGTACTCATCTCTCTCTCTCTCTCCACATCAGCTGCCTCACCTGACCTTTGACCTTTGACCGGTGCAGAACAGCAGGACTCTTCATCATCGTCTTCATCATCGTCTTCTTCATCTTCATCATGACGCAGCAGAGAGCCGACTGATCGAACCGGAGTCTGAAAGATGAGCGAGAGCCGGAGGCGGAGGGAGCCGAGAGACGCCGGACGGCAACCAAACTAGGACAAAAAGGACGCGAGCGACGCGACCTGACAAACGTCACGATCCAGCACAACAAACAAACAAAAACAAACAAACAAACAAAAACAACTTTCAGCTTCCTAAGAAGAAAAAAAACACCCAACGACGTGAGAGGAGGACGGCGGCGACGATTGTTGATTCGCGATCGCCGACGACCACGATTGTCTCTCGCTGGCGGAATCTGGGGTTCGCTTTTTGTAAATATGGAAGTTTTAAGAATCAAAGACAGCGATTAAGATTGTGTCCGGTCACAACAAACCAAAATCAACGGCGACGCCACACGATTGTACATCGGAAAAAAAAACCCGAGCCAATCCGAAGGATCGAGGGATCGAGGGATCGGGGGATCGAGGGACTACGGTTTGAAAACGCGGGACACGTTTTTTTTTGGTCGGCGGGAATCGCAGCAGAGTGAGACCTCACCATGACCCACCTGCACGCCGGCCTGAGCTCGGAGACGACGGAGAAGGCTCGCTTGGAGCTGAACGAGAACCCCGACACGCTGCACCAGGACATCCAGCAGGTACGCGGCTAGCGCTGGTTAGCATGTTAGCATGCTGACGGTAACCGTTGGTCAACGTAAACCACCAAAGTAAACTGTCTGTCAGGACTCACAGGCGCTTTATTCTATCCAGCAGGTACGCGGCTAGTGCTGGTTAGCGTGTTAGCATGCTAACGGTTAACGTTAGCATGCTAACGGCAACCGTTGGTCCCCGTAAACCACCAAAGTAAACTTTCTGTCAGGACTCACAGGCGCTTTATTCTATCAAGCAGGTACGCGGCTAGCGCTGGTTAGCGTTTTAGCATGCTAACGGTTAACATTAGCATGCTAACGGCAACCGTTGGTCCCCGTAAACCACCAAAGTAAACTGTCTGTCAGGACTCACAAGCGCTTTATTCCATCCAGCAGTTACGCGGCTAACGCTGGTTAGCGTGTTAACATGCTAACGGTTAACGTTATTTAGCTTTATTACAATTCTTCACGACTTTTTAAAATCCATTTGTTCCTCATGACTTCACTTAATTGATTTCTGATTTAATTAGTGCTTTAAAAAAAATACACCAATCAGTTAAAAGCATCCAATTGCAGCTCGTGTAGTTTTAATAGACACAAATAGAATAGATGAATAAAATATTTGTACACGTCTGTCGTCATTCTACAAAATATGCAAATTGACTATTACTTTCCTAAAATAGAACATAATAACAATAATGATAGTAATAATAATATTAATAATATAATAATAATAACAATAATGATAGGAATAATAATATTAATAATATAATAATAATAACGATAATGATGATAGTAATGATAATAATAATATAATAATAACGATAGTAATGATAATAATAATATAATAATAATAACGATAGTAACTATAATAATAATATAATAATATAATAATAATAATAATGATAGTAATGATAATAATAATAATAACGACAGTAATGATAATAATAATAATAATAATAATAATAACGATAGTAATGATAATAATAATATAATAATAACGATAGTAACTATAATAATAATATAATAATAATAATAATAATAATAATAATAATAATGATAGTAATGATAATAATAATAATAACGACAGTAATGATAATAATAATAATAATAATACTTAAGATATTCTCCGATGTCTTTACATAATTTAAACCTGTCCCGAGGTGCGGGACATGATCGTGTCGCGGCCCGACATCGGCTTCCTGCGGACGGACGACGACTTCATCCTCCGCTTCCTGAGAGCCAGGAAGTTCGACCAGCCGGAGACCTTCAGGCTGCTGGCCCAGTACTTCCAGTTCAGGCAGCAGAACCTGGACATGTTCCAGAGCTTCAAGGTGGGCCGCCCGGGCAGGGGGCACACATGTGTCCTTGTCCAGAGTCCTTTCCTCTGAAGGCTTTATGTCCTTCAGTTGGACCGAAAACATCCCATAGTTCAGAGAGATGAGACGTCATGACTC
>JACSYO010001860.1:5000-10000 GCA_016806645.1 Ophiodon elongatus | reverse complement strand
TACAGGTAACTCTGAGTACACCTTACAGGTAACTGAGTACACCTTACAGGTAACACTCTGAGTACACCTTACAGGTAACTGAGTACACCTTACAGGTAACTCTGAGTACACCTTACAGGTAACACACTGAGTACACCTTACAGGTAACACACTGAGTACACCTTACAGGTAACTGAGTACACCTTACAGGTAACTGAGTACACCTTACAGGTAACACTGAGTACACCTGTACAGGTAACACACTGAGTACACCTTACAGGTAACACACTGAGTACACCTGTACAGGTAACACACTGAGTACACCTTACAGGTAACACTCTGAGTACACCTTACAGGTAACTGAGTACACCTTACAGGTAACTCTGAGTACACCTTACAGGTAACACACTGAGTACACCTTACAGGTAACACACCTGACCAGTACTGTACCTGTACAGGTCCTGTCTTTGTCTCCTCTCCTGTTTCCTTTCCTTTTCTCTTGTCTTATCTCCTCTCCTTCCTCTTCTTTCCTTGTTTTCTCTACTTGTTTCCTTTCCTCTCCTGTTTCCTTCCTTGTTTCTTCTCCTGTATTTGTCTCCTGTCCTTGTCTAACTTGTCTCCTCTCCTTGTCTCCTCCCCTCTTGTCCCCTTTAGGACAGTTTCCCGGCTCGGTTTGGAGGAATCCACTTTGTGAACCAGCCGTGGTACATCCACGCCATGTACACCATCATCAAACCTTTCCTCAAGGACAAGACGAGGAAACGGGTGAGGACGCAAACTAGTTTCAGTGTTTCCTGTTTGGTTCTTTTGTCGTTTCCTAACTTCCTTTTTCTTCTTTTTCCTTTCTGTCGTTTCCTCTTTCCTCTTTCCTATTTCCTCGACCATTTCATGTTCATCTTTCCTCTCTTCTCTTTTGATTTTGAAAACCCTCCTCCCCCCTTTTCCTCACCTCCTTTTTTCATCCTCTCTCCTCTCCTCTCCTACCCTCTCCTTGCTTTCTCTCCTCACTCCTCCTTGTCTCCTTCCTCGCCTTATTTCCTCTGATTCTCCTCCCCTCTCCTTCTTCTCCTTGTCACATCTCCTCTCCTCTTCTTGTTTCCTTTCCTCTTCTTGTCTCCTCTCTTCTCCTCCTCACTTTCTTCCACATCTCTCCTATCTTCCTCTCCTCCTCCTCCCTCCCCCCCCATCTCCTCACTTCCCTTCCCACCTCCCCCCTCCCTCCTCCTCCTCTCCCCTCTCTCCTCCTCCCGCCTCCTCCTCCTTCCCCTCCTTCCTCCCTTCCTCCTCCTCTCCTCCCTTTCCCTAACCCTCCTCCTTCCTCCCCTAACCCTTCTCTTCTCTTCTTCCTCCTCCCCTCCTCTCCCTCCCTACCCTCCCTTCCTCCCCCCCTCAGATCTTCCTCCATGGTAACAACCTGAACTCGCTGCACCTCCTCCTGCAGCCTGAGTTTCTCCCCTCAGAGTTCGGAGGGACGCTGCCTCCGTACGACATGGGCATCTGGGCGCGCCTCCTCCTCGGCCCCGACTACAGCGACGAGACGGAGTACCTCCTCACCTACGACGCGCTGCACGTCAGGGGGAGGGGGGGGGAGGAGGCCCTGAGGAGGTGAGGGGGGTACTCACCTACGACGCGCTGCACGTCAGGGAGGGGGGGGAGGCCCTGAGGAGGTGAGGGGGGGGGTACCTCTCACCTGGCGCTGCACGTCAGGGGAGGGGGAGGAGGCCCTAAGGAGGAGGGGGGGTACCTCCTCACCTACGACACGCTGCACGTCAGGGGGAGAGGGGGAGGGGGAGGAGGCCCTGAGGAGGTGAGGGGGTACCTCCTCACCTACGACGCGCTGCACGTCAGGGGGAGGGGAGGAGGGGAGGAGGGAGGGGGCCCTGAGGAGGTGAGGGGGGTACCTCCTCACCTACGACCCGCTGCACGTCAGGGGAGGGGCCTGAGGAGGTGAGGGGGGGCCTGAGGAGGTGAGGGGGGGGGTACCTCCTCACCTACGACCCGCTGCACGTCAGGGGGAGGGGGAGGAGGTGAGGGAGGGGAGGAGGGTTGTATTGATCAATACTTCTACTTTAACTATATTTAAATAATTTTACTTCAATAAGGTTTTGAATGCAGGACTTTTTACTCACAGTGGAGTATTTACAGGGTGTATTAGTACTTTTACTGCAGGTATTTACAGGGTGTATTAGTACTTTTACTGCAGGTATTTACAGGGTGTATTAGTACTTTTACTGCAGGTATTTACAGTGTGTATTAGTACTTTTACTGCAGGTATTTACAGTGTGTATTAGTACTTTTAGGTAAATACTACCATCTGTGTGTTTCAGGTCTCAGTCGGCGGTGGAACCAGGAACTCTCCGGCAAACGGACAGAGAGACCAGCACGCCGCTCCTGGCCCTGGACTGAACACACACACACACACACACACACACACACACACTAGAGCCGTCACGCACACACACACCCACCAGCTGTGTATTAAGCCGGTGGATTTGAACTTGTGTCCTTTTAGTCCTGTTGACCTGAACTCTGACAGGGACTGAACTTCCTGTCCAACACACACACACACACACACACACACACACACACACACACACACACACACACACACACACACACGCTCTCTCTCTCTCTCTGTCTCTGAGCCGTCTAAAGCCTCCCCAGCTGAGCTTCTCTCCAGCCGGCAGCATCTGTCCACGGATGTCCAACACACACACACACACACACACACACACACACACACACACACACACACACACACACACACACACACACACACACACACACACACACGCAACACACACACACACACACACACACTGAAGTGTGTGTGTGTGTCGTCGTCTTCTGCTTCAAGTTTTGTTAATTCTGTCAGAAATATTCAGGAACGCCGTGATCTCGTTCAATCGGCGAAACTTTATTTAAACCTCAGCGAACGGACGATGAATTAAAAAAACAAATAAAAAATGTTTTATCATAAAATCTCGCCGATAGTTAATAAACATTTAAAGCAGGTCGAACCAACAAGGATTAATTTAAATAAACTTTAAATCAGTTAATTCTGGATTAAAATGATGAACTCAGATTAAACAGTTAGAGCTTTGTGCACATTATCCATTCATAATTTATTCATAATTTATTCATAATTATAGGCAATTTGCTCCATTTAAAATATTTAAAAAAAAATGAAAATCTCTGGACTATTCGATCGACAGAAAATGAATTATTAATTATCTAAATATTTAATTTGTTATATTTATAATATATATTTAATAATTTAAACAAAACAACAAATTTGATTAATAATTAATTGCTCAAAGTAATTTTTAATTGCACTAATTATCTAAATATTTACTTATTTATATTTATAATATATATTTATATTTAATAATTCAAATGAAACAAATTTGATTCATAATTAATTGCAAAAAGGATTGTTTTATTTAAAATTGCATTAATTATCTAAATATTTAATTATTTATATTTATAATATATATTTATATTTAATAATTGAAACAAAACAACAAATTTGATTATTAATTAATTGCTCAAAGTAATGTTTTATTTAAAATTGCACTAATTTAAGTTCCTCAAAATACGATAATTGTCTGTTTTGTCTGAATCCTTGTTGGTGAAACTCCGCCTTAAATGTGACAAAACATTTATTTTATTATTTATTTATTATATATTTATTTTTCTGAGCTGTGAATCTAAAATGTGAAGTTATTTTCGGGCTCCGTCAGTATTTTCCTTCAATCGAAATACTTTGAATTTAACCGACTTTAACGTCCCGATAATCTGAAAGAGGAAGAATTTAAATGGAGGAAACGACGAACAGAAACTTCACTTTGGTAGAACGATGGCACCTTTTGTCTTTCATGTAAAAATAAATTAAATAATAATAAAAATCACGGCTACTTTGCACAAGCATTTCAAAATAAAAGCACCGCACATGTCGCCACTAATCAGCAGATGCTTTTACTGGATGCATGAAAAAAATAAACGTTCTGCCAAAGTGAAATATTTCTTTCTGGAACAAAGAATAAAATAAAAGAAGGTATTTTGTGCTGTGAAGAAACCAGAAGATGCCAAATTATCACCTTTGACCTCGAAGGGAAAGATTGTTTTTATTCTTAACTTATTATTCTGAAGATTGTATATTATTGTTATAAGTATTATTATTACGCACTGAAGCGATCTCGAGGTATTCGAAGATCTTAGAATGTCTAACAACTCGTGGTGTTTGTGGCCAAAGTAAGAACATTTGCAGGTTGATGCTTTTACTTTGAAAATATCTGGAGGTGACGTCATCACTCACGGAGCAGCGATCCGGTTTCACTCGACTTTAATGTATTTACTGAATGTAGAGAATAAACATTTACACCAACGCTTCAGGGGCTTTTATTGTGAAGGGCACGGGACTCACCACGGTGCTGAGACTAGGAGAGGAGACGAGGAGAGGAGACAAGGGGAGGAGAGAAAACAGGGAGGAGACGAGGAGTGGAGATGAGGAGAGTAAACAAGGAAACAAGACAAGGGGAGGAGACGAGCAGAGGAAAGAAAACGGAGGAGACGAGAAGAGGAAACAAGGGGAGGAAAAAAGAATAGGAAACAAGGAGAGGAAAGGAGAGGAAATGAGGAGAGGAGCCAAGGAGTGAGACAAGGAGAGGAGAGGGAACAAGGAGAAGAGATGAGGAGAGGAGAAAAGAGAAGAGAGGAAACAAGGAGAGGAGACGAGGAGAGGAAACAAGGACAGCAAACAAGGAGAGGAGATGAGGAGAGGAGACAAGGAGAGCAAACAAGAACAGCAAACAAGGAGAGGAGACAAGGAAAGGCGACGAGGAGACCTCTGAGGAACAGAACCAAAGAATTAAAAACAAAAACACACATTTTACTTTTTTGTAGGTTTTTATTCATTTTAATATAAATATAAATCATCTTTAATAACTTCTGGTTTCCTTGTTCACTGTTTCCTTGTTCACTGTTTCCTTGTTCACTGTGCAAATGTGATGAAAGAGAAA
>JACSYO010001857.1:3115000-3120582 GCA_016806645.1 Ophiodon elongatus | reverse complement strand
CAGAGGACAGAGACAGTATGAAGATAAAGACCAGAGGACAGAGACAGTATGAAGATAAAGACCAGAGGACAGAGGACAGAGGACAGTATGAAGATAAAGACCAGAGGACAGAGGACAGTATGAAGATAAAGACCAGAGGACAGAGACAGTATGAAGATAAAGACCAGAGGACAGAGACAGTATGAAGATAAAGACCAGAGGACAGAGACAGTATGAAGATAAAGACCAGAGGACAGAGACAGTATGAAGATAAAGACCAGAGGACAGAGACAGTATGAAGATAAAGACCAGAGGACAGAGACAGTATGAAGATAAAGACCAGAGGACAGAGACAGTATGAAGATAAAGACCAGAGGACAGAGGACAGTATGAAGATAAAGACCAGAGGACAGAGGACAGTATGAAGATAAAGACCAGAGGACAGAGGACAGTATGAAGATAAAGACCAGAGGACAGAGACAGTATGAAGATAAAGACCAGAGGACAGAGACAGTATGAAGATAAAGACCAGAGGACAGAACAAAAAAAAACCAAACAAGACAGTATGAAGATAAAGACCAGAGGACAGAGACAGTATGAAGATAAAGACCAGAGGACAGAGACAGTATGAAGATAAAGACCAGAGGACAGAGACAGTATGAAGATAAAGACCAGAGGACAGAGACAGTATGAAGATAAAGACCAGAGGACAGAGACAGAATGAAGATAAAGACCAGAGGACAGAGACAGTATGAAGATAAAGACCAGAGGACATGAACCAGTCTTCATGTGGTGAATTCATTGAACAACTAACATAACAAAATAAATGTTAATAGGCAAGTGGACCTATCCTCAAACTGCCCGTCATTTAATATCTAACAAAATGTTTTAACTTCAACTACCAAATGAATATTATTATAACTATGTGTCTCATGGCAACTGGCAACCTGACAAAGTAGCTAAAGGTGTCCGCTAACCAAACAGCTCCATAGTGAGCTGCTGTGAACTGTCAATGATCCGAACTTCAGTTCAATGTAGAAACAGCTTCAACCGGCTTCAACCGGCTTCATCCGGCTTCAACCGGCTTCAAACGGCTTCAACCGGCTTCATCCGGCTTCAACCGGCTTCATCCGGCTTCAACCGGCTTCAACCGGCTTCAACCGGCTTCATCCGGCTTCAACCGGCTTCAACCGGCTTCATCCGGCTTCAACCGGCTTCATCCGGCTTCAACCGGCTTCAACCGGCTTCAACCGGCTTCATCCGGCTTCAACCGGCTTCATCCTGACCACCATCATCCGTCTATCAACCGGCTCACCAACCGGCTTCATAGCTTCCAACCGCAACCAGCTTCATCCGGCTTCATCCGGCTTCATCCGGCTTCAACCGGCTTCATCCGGCTTCAACCGGCTTCATCCGGCTTCAACCGGCTTCATCCGGCTTCAACCGGCTTCAACCGGCTTCATCCGGCTTCATCCGGCTTCATCCGGCTTCAACCGGCTTCATCCGGCTTCAACCGGCTTCATCCGGCTTCAACCGGCTTCATCCGGCTTCAACCGGCTTCAACCGGCTTCATCCGGCTTCATCCGGCTTCATCCGGCTTCAACCGGCTTCATCCGGCTTCAACCGGCTTCAACCGGCTTCAACCGGCTTCATCCGGCTTCAACCAGCTTCATTCCAGCTTCATTCCAGCTTACTGATTAATGGGAAAACTTGACTGGGAACTTCTTGCATGGCTGGCAGTTTGACTGGCTAACTAATAAACTGACATACTTCATGGCTGGCTATCTAAATGCCAAGTTAGCTTACTGACTGGCCGACAGGTTGACTGACTAACCAGCTAACTTACTAACGGACTGGCTACCTGACTAACCAGCTAACTAACCAGCTGACTGGCTACCTGACTAACCAGCTAACTTACCAGCTGACTGGCTACCTGACTAACCAGGTAACTAACCAGCTGACTAGCTACCTGACTAACCAGCTAACTAGCTACCTGACAAACCAGCTAACTAACCAGCTGACTAGCTACCTGACTAACCAGCTAACTAACCAGCTGACTGGCTACCTAACTAACCAGCTAATTTAGCAGCTAACTAGCTACCTGACTAACCAGCTAACTAACCAGCTAACTAACCAACTGACTGGCTACCTGACTAACCAGCTAACTAACCAGCTGACTAGCTACCTGACTAACCAGCTAACTAGCTAGCTGACGGACGTTGGGTGCACTTACCACTCTGATAGGAGAGCTCCACAGACTCACAGCCTCCATAGGGGAAACTCTGCAGGGTCAGAGAGGGCTGGGCGAGCGACGGCTGGCTACTGTCTGTTAATGGAAAGAGAGAGAGGATGGTGTTACCATGACAACAGACCTCCTGTCTATAACAACCACCCCCATACTCTCACACACACACTCAGTATGTGAACACACACACACTGTGGACTGTATGGACACACATCGCTGAGAGAAGACAAGTGGTCAGTTAAACGAGTCACTTCCTCCCTGAGCCCTGACCGGTGGGCGTGGCCTCAAACCAGGTGATTGGAATCTCTCTCCTCTCATTGGGGAAGGACAGATTGATTGGATGAGTGTATGCGCTCAATTAGTCGGGGCAGATGAAGGACTGATGAAGGACTGATGAAGGACTGATGAAGCACTGATGAAGGACTGATGAAGGACTGATGAAGGACTGATGAAGGACTGATGAAGGAGGACAATAAGACAACACAAGATGCATCCTCGGGTAAGAGGAGGAAGAAGAAGGTGCTTTTGTTTCCATCACTTCTGGTGTCTTTAGGTCCTCTTTGCTCCTCAGACAACACGAAACATCTCTTTAGAGTCAAGTCCACATCAGTGTGATTACAAGTGGACAGAAGCACACTGAGGGAGGAACCGGAGACACAAATAAAGAGAAGAGACGAGGAACAGAGCATGAAAATGTGGAAGCCTGACGCCTTCACTTTAGAAAAATATTTCATTATATTTCAAGAAAAAATTAGATTAGTACCTAATCTTTTCTTTTCATGAAATTATTTGAAGTGACCAAATATTTAACTTTTTTTTTATTTTCTCCTACATCCATCTATGTGACTCCTACATCCATCTATGTGACTCCTACATCATCTATATTACTCCTATATTACTCCTAAATCCATCTATATTACTCCTAAATCCATCTATATTACTCCTATATCCATCTATATTACTCCTAAATCCATCTATATTACTCCTATATTACTCCTACATCCATCTATGTGACTCCTACATCCATCTATATTACTCCTACATCCATCTATATTACTCCTACATCCATCTATGTTACTCCTACATCCATCTATATTACTCCTACATCCATCTATGTGACTCCTATATCCAGCCCATATATTAGTATATATCCACTGCTACAAGTTACCACTAGTTAGTCATTACAACTAGTTGCCACTAGTTAGTTATTCACTACCATTGGTCGTCACTAGTTAGTCATGACCACTAGTTTCCACTAGTTGTGTAGCCACTACCACTATTTACTCCTACCACTAGTTACCACTAGATAGGTAGTTACTACCACTAGTTACCACTAGATAGGTAGTTACTACCACTAGTTACCACTAGATAGATCGACACTACCACTAGTTACTACTACCACTAGTTACCACTACCACTAGTTACCACTACCACTAGTTACCACTAGATAGGTAGCCACTACCACTAGTTACTACTACCACTAGTTACCACTACCACTAGATAGGTAGCCACTACCACTAGTTACTACTACCACTAGTTACCACTAGATAGGTAGCTACTACCACTAGTTACCACTAGATAGGTAGCTACTACAACTAGTTACTACTACCACTAGTTACCACTAGATAGGTAGCCACTACCACTAGTTACCACTAGATAGGTAGCTACTACCACTAGTTACTACTACCACTAGTTACCACTAGATAGGTAGCCACTACCACTAGTTACTACTACCACTAGTTACCACTACCACTAGATAGGTAGCCACTACCACTAGTTACCACTAGTTAGTCATGACCACACACACATACACTCACACAGTCTTTGTCTCAGAGACTCCTGGCAACTGCCTGCAAGGTCACAGGTGAGTGTTTGAATTCATATATACGTTGTGTGTGTGTCTGTGTGTGTGTGTGTGTCTGTGTGTGTGTGTGTCTGTCTGTCTGTCTGTCTGTCTGTCTGTCTGTCTATGTGTGTGTCTGTCTGTCTGTCTGTCTGTCTGTCTGTGTGTGTGTGTGTGTGTGTGTGTGTGTGTGTGTGTGTGTCTGTCTGTCTGTCTGTCTGTCTGTCTGTCTGTGTGTGTGTGTGTGTGTGTGTGTGTCTGTGTGTGTCTGTCTGTCTGTCTGTGTGTGTGTGTGTGTGTGTCTGTGTCTGTGTGTGTGTGTGTGTGTGTGTGTGTGTGTGTGTGTGTGTGTGTGTGTGTGTGTACACAGGAACACAAGATATGAATCAAAACATGATCCATGAAGACTTGGAGACTTCTGACTCACCGATGGAGGTCGTGGCTGGAACCGGTTCTTTAGAGACTGGAACAAAATCACATGACTCATCACTTATAGTTCAACATGTTATTAATGTCATAGACTGTGTGTGTGTGTGTGTGTGTGTGTGTGTGTGTGTGTGTGTGTGTGTGTGTGTGTGTGTGTGTGTGTGTGTGTGTGTGCGCGTGCGCGTGTGTGAGTGTGTGCGTGTGAGTGCGTGCGTGTGTATGTGTGTGTGTGTGTGTGTGTGAGTGCGTGCGTGTGTATGTGTGTGTGTGTGTGTGCGTATGAGTGTGTGCGTGTGTATGTGTGTGTGTGTGTGTGTGTGTGTGTGTGTGTGTGTGTGTGTGTGTGTGTGTGTGTGTGTGTGTGTGTGTGTGTGTGTGTGTCTGTGTGTCTGTGTGTGTGTGTGTGTCTGTGTGTCTGTGTGTGTGTGTGTGTGTGTCTGTGTGTCTGTGTGTGTGTGTGTGTGTGTGTGTGTACCTGAGTAGTAGGAGTTCAGAAGGGATTTGCTCTGCAGTGTCTTGCTCCCCTGCACAGAGAAGGAGCAGGGAGAGGGAGCAGCTAGGAGGAGAGAGAAGGGAGGAGAGGAGAGAAGGGAGGAGGGAGAAGGGAGGAGGGGAGAGAAGGGAGGAGGGAGAAGGGAGGAGAGGAGAGAAGGGAGGAGGGAGAAGGGAGGAGGAGAGAGAAGGGAGGAGGGAGAAGGGAGGAGAGGAGAGAAGGGAGGAGGGAGAAGGGAGGAGAGGAGAGAAGGGAGGAGAGGAGAGAAGGGAGGAGAGAAGGGAGGAGAGGAGAGAAGGGAGGAGGGAGAAGGGAGGAGAGGAGAGAAGGGAGGAGAGAGAAGGGAGGAGGGAGGAGAGGAGAGAAGGGAGGAGGGAGGAGAGGAGAGAAGGGAGGAAAGGAGAGAAGGGAGGAGGGAGAAGGGAGGCGAGAGAAGGGAGGAGGGAGAAGGGAGGAGGCGAGAGAAGGGAGGAGGGAGAAGGGAGGAGGAGAGAGAAAGGAGGAGGGAGAAGGGAGGAGGAGAGAGAAGGGAGGAGGGAGAAGGGAGGAGGAGAGAGAAGGGAGGAGAGGAGAGAAGGGAGGAGGAGAAGGGAGGA
>JACSYO010001857.1:3075000-3110000 GCA_016806645.1 Ophiodon elongatus | reverse complement strand
GAAAAGTCACCAATCATATGAGCTGAATTATGTTCCATAACCACTTCAGTGTTATGAGTGAGCGTCTGTACTTATGAGCTGAATTATGTTCCATAACCACGAACCCTGAACACATCCTGATCCTTCAGAGAACGAGGTCACTGAGTCCTTTTGTGTTATTCATTTTAATATCAATGTTCTTCACTGTGTTTGACTCATATCTGTGTGCAGTAATAGTTTCTTTGAGTTGTTACCAATAGATCATTTTTAATCTATGTGTAATATCCCATAGAAAACCTATCATATTGAAATCTAGGAACATAATAATAATAATAACATAGGAACATTCTAACTTTGCACTGGTCCCAACGATCAGCTGCTCACGTGGAAAGACAATATTAAAGATATTTGTATTAGTGTGACCCACCAGCAAACATATGGTTGTACTATGATCATGTTTCATGTGACCCATCAATCAGACATAACTATGATCATGTTTCATGTGACCCATCAATCAGACATAACTATGATCATGTTTCATGTGACCCATCAATCAGACGTGACGAGGAGAGACCGAGCTGAGCCGACTGGAGATCTCTGCAGGATTCTTGTGTTGGATAAGACCAGAACGAGGCCTAAAGGCTGCAGGAGGCTAACTCTAGCTAACTCTACTTTCAGGAGGCTAACTCTAGCTAACTCTACTTTCAGGAGGCTAACTATAGCTAACTCTACTTTCAGGAGGCTAACTCTACTTTCAGGAGGCTAACTCTACTTTCAGGAGGCTAACTCTAGCTAACTCTACTTTCAGGAGGCTAACTCTACTTTCAGGAGGCTGAATCTACTTTCAGGAGGCTGACTCTACTTTCAGGAGGCTGACTCTACTTTCAGGAGGCTGACTCGACTTTCAGGAGGCTAACTCTAGCTAACTCTACTTTCAGGAGGCTAACTCTACTTTCAGGAGGCTAACTCTACTTTCAGGAGGCTGACTCTACTTTCAGGAGGCTAACTCTACTTTCAGGAGGCTAACTCTACTTTCAGGAGGCTGACTCTACTTTCAGGAGGCTGACTCTACTTTCAGGAGGCTGACTCGACTTTCAGGAGGCTGACTCGACTTTCAGGAGGCTAACTCTAGCTAACTCTACTTTCAGGAAGCTAACTCTAGCTAACTCTAATTTCAGGAAGCTAACTCTAGCTAACTCTACTTTCAGGAGGCTAACTAACACTTTATTCACTCCTCAAAAGTGAGAAGTGTAGTATATTTTGCTCTTACAAGGCATGAAGATAGCATACGTGAAGGGGCCCGTGACTTTGGAATGTCGGATCCATTGTTGATGTTACACATCTGATACTCGCTAAGTAACCCCTCTGGGGAATGTTCTTGGCCTGGAGGATGGAGGAGTATTATACATATGTCCGAAACATATCTTTCATTGGGGGCCCTGTTTATGACGTCATTTTGTCCTCAAGTCTGGGGCGTAAACAACATCCATATATAAGGGATCGGGAGAGCCCCGACGGGTAGAGTTCTGTTCGACTTTGGGACTCTCCGGGTGTTCATGACGCCCGTCTTGACATATGTTGCTTGTTTGTAATAAAATTCATTATACCAGCAAGAACAGTGTCCGCGGAGATTCCTTCATCATCACTCCAACATCACTGTCGCTTGAAATATACGACAAACTTGGCGTCACGAATTCCGGACGTGATGTGGCCTGCGGATCCTCCTGCAACTTCACATACGGTGAGCATTTCTCACTCGATTGGACGCTGGTCCGTTCATTGGGGCTGTTATGTGTAATTGCTTGGTCACACCGTAAATGAGAACCTTCTTTTTATGGACATGTCCTGTTGGTTTGATGTTTGAAGTGAGGCTCCGTGCTAAATTTGATTTTATTTGCGTAGGGTACTACGCAAAAAGGGGGAATGAGTATAGAGAAGATAAAGAAAGTGAAAAAAAGAAGTATGAGAAATACAAGGAATAGTTTAGAATAGCTTCATTGTAACGATAAGGTGTGCTAAATAGTATCGTGCAAGATTAATGAAGATTGGGCCCTCAACTTCTTAACGGTAAGACACATGCATATTAGTCACTGCGTAACAATGGCTTTGACATAGTCAGGAATTAAGATAGAAAGACAAAATTGGGAAACCTGGATCCAGGTAATTTGAATAAATAAATGTAAAAAGTGATAAGAGACAGAGAAATAAGAGAGAGATAAGATTAAAGGAAATGATCATATGACTGAGCCGCAGAATCTGATTAGATAAGCCCTCAGTGAAGGAGCTGATAGTATGGGCCGAAAAAACCTGGAACAACACCTTATGGTCAGTTTAATAACTGGAGAGTGTAGAATCAAAATTCGATTGACTGTTCCCACTCTGACATTTGTTGACGAACAGTGTCTGATGCAGCCTCTCATCGAATATTTACATCTCAGAAGGTAGCATAAATTTTATAAGAAAAAGAAAGGAAAAAGTGGCAAAAAGCATGCTATATGAATGTATGGTATGAATGGGGTGTTTTTTTTGGGAACAAAATAAGTGTGTGTGTGTGTGTTTTCTTTGAGATGAGGAGAGCCTGGTGAAAAATGTGTGTGCGTTGGGTATCGTGCGTGTGTGTGTGAAAAACTGCAGAGGAGGAGAATATATATGTTTAAAGTTAAAAGATAAAACACATGATTGAATAAACGTACATAGGTTGTGATTTGAGACCGGGACATTTAATAACTTGTAAAGACATATATATTTTGTTAAACATGAGCTTCTTTTGAGAAGACGTAATGAAATAAATGAGTTGGTATATAAGCATGAGCTTCTTTTGAGAGGACGTAATGAAATAAATAAGTTGGTAAATAAACATGAGCTCTTCTTAAAAGGGACGTAATATAACAAATGAGTTATTAAATACACAATGAACTTCTTTTAAGAAGGATAGCCTTTGAACTCCCCCTTCCTCCCCCTCACTCGTCTCAAAATTCCTTCGTGTGCAGGTCGGAATGTGTATGTGTGAAAGTGCTCACTGAGGTCAACACTTTCTTGTGACACAAAGTTAATTTGCCGTTTGAACTTTTTGTCTCATTTTGGTTTTCATTAAATTCTACAATGTTTAGTTAGGGGTTTAATTTGGGAATTAAGTTTATGATGTTGTTAAAGGGACCTAATGGGTTCATAAAAGACTAAATCATTGCCTGTTTCTTGTCTTTTATTTCATTTACGGTGAATGAGAATTGAGACTGAAGACAAGGCAGCTGGCCGTAAACCGAGGGTTTAAGAAAACGGATGGTTCTCCGATACAGCATCACGCCCAGATCATGAAATTTGTTGCATGCTATGATGAAGCCTAAAGAAATAGCAATAGCTAAATGTGCGGCACATAAGATGGATGCGTCAAAAGTTTCACAAGGGAATAGAGCGGCGGATGAAGCTGCAAAAGCAGTCACAGGAGCAGATAAATTGGGCAAAGTTCTTCTCGTAACGCATGAAGTGAACTTGGAAGACAAAATTACGCTCAAAGATGTGATTTTAATACAGGAAGCGGCTCCTGAAATGGACAAACAATTGTGGCTAGACCGAGGAGCCACCCGAGATTCTACTGGACTTTGGAGAAATCATGAGGGGCTGATACTATCACCTCCAGACTTGTCGGGTCTAATGATTCAGGAGGCGCATGGTTTAGCTCACGTTGCAAGGGGGGAAGTTAAGAGAAAGATTACAAAGGAGTATGGTTTTTGGGCACCATGTTTGCTTGAACAGATTGATTATGTCATAGGCAGGTGCACTATCTGTCTGAAAAACAATGTTCGGAGGGGAGTGATGGTTCCTCCTGGTCACATTCCAACTCCAAGGGGTCCTATGCGTGAACTAGTTGTGGACTATGTTGACATGATAAAACCGATTGAAGGTAAAAGATATATGCTGGTCGTTGTGGACAGATTTTCACGATGGCCCGAGGCTTGTCCAACAAAACGAAAAGATGCTCAATCGGTTGCCAAGTTCTTATGTAGAGAGGTCATAAGCAGGTGGGGACTTCCAGATCGAATATCCTCAGACAATGGGAAAGAGTTTGTGGATAAGACGGTGAAATTGATTTTGCAAAAACTAGGAATTAAACAGCGTCTTGGTGCAGTCTATCATCCGCAAAGTCAAGGGATGTGCGAAAGAATGAATGGTGTTCTGAAAAATCGTATTGCCAAAATATGTCAGCACACGGGTTTAAATTGGATAGCAGCGCTTACATTGGCGCTAATGGTATGTCGCTCTAGTGAGCTCCGCGATTTACATATGACACCTCATGAGTTGGTTACAGGAAGACTGATGCCAACGCCTTGTCTGCGGACAAGCGGAAAGGGTCCAAGCCTGGCCCTTTTAGAAGATGAAATGCAAACGTATGTTACATATATGGTTAATCTACATAAAAGAATATCCGCATATGTTTCTGACAGGCAAACAAAAGAGGAGGTACAGGAGAAGCTCGATGAGCAAAAAAGGAACACAGGGCAACCTGGAGACAAGGTGTTCGTGAAGGTGTTTAGAAGGAAGTGGTATAACGAACGCCAGGAAGGACCATTTGAAGTAGTTCGCAGTACGGGAACCGCGGTCCAGGTTAAAGGGTCTCCAACGTGGTATCATTTATCACATTGTGTCAAAGCGCCAAGTGAAGAGGCGCCACATTCACAGATCCGCGATGCTGAAGGCTCAAGAGAGCCCGAAGACAATGTGGAAGAACATACACCAGACAGGGAGATGCATGAAAATCCTCAGAGTCAGAACGCAGAAGGAGAGATTGTCCAGGTTGTGGACAATGTTGATGTTTCTGTGCACATTCCTGACGATGCCAGAAATGACTCTGCAGTTGATGGACAAGAAAGAAGATTTAGGGACATTGTCTTTCAACATGTCCCAGACACAGCAGGACCTATTTCAGTTGCCTGCAAAGCGCCAGAGATATCAAAGGGCGGTGACTCCGCTGCAGGACAACTCAGGGATCCAGTTAGACAAAGGAGCCTGAGACCAGTTAGGAGAAGGGTTAAACCAAACCGTTACTAGAACCAGGGTTGAAGTAACCTTGGGGAAGTCAGTTCAGCTTCCATGTCAGTGTACAGGAGAAAATAGTGGTGAAGGGAAACTCAGAGTTAAGTGGGAAGATAGCCATGGTAGGATTCTGGTTCTGTCGGAGACATTACCATTAGGGAAATATACATTACTTAATGACAAAAGGAGACTGAAGGTCGAGGGAGATTGTAGTCTCTATGTACATAGGCCTCAACAGGAAGATCAAGGTGATTACAGGTGTTCTTTTTACGATCCACATATTGGGAGTGAGCGGTCCGAGTTAGGATTTAGAGTTTGCATAGTGTCTCTAGTGATACTAGGTGAGAATAAGAGTATAGACCTCCAAGATGTTGGGGAAACAAGAGAATTGACAACGATGACATCAACTCTCCAGACGAAAGCTGGGAAAATGGAAGAGAAATCTACTCTTTCAATGTTAAAAGCTATTGAAGGTATAAATGTATCACATTTAACTACAATGGCGCCGCAGAAGGTTTCTATAACGTCACCTCCTTTGAGGACTGTGATCAGAGTTAGGTTAGGAGGAACAGCTCATCTTCCTTGTCAATGTGGAAGGTGGAACGTTGGTGTTAACATGCCTCCCAAGTGGGAAAATAGTCGTGGTGAAGATTTGTTGTTGACAAAACCTGAAGATGACATTGTGCCTCGTGATCAAAGGAAGTATATTTTGTTTAATGAGATGAGGTGGGTGACAATTAGAGATGATTGTTCACTTGCCCTGTGTAACGTTACTTGGGAAGACCAAGGGGAATACATGTGTACTTATTTAGAACCAGAGTTTAAATTTGTTCCATATCAAAATTATTGGATCGAAGGTCATATAACTCGTAGAGTGACACTCATGATAAGAGATTTGAGTCCTATTGGAGTTTTCACGGTTAATAAAGGGGTTCAGGATTCATTTACCACAGTAACCACTCTAAGGGTGAATAGTACTCAGATGAAGCCTGTTACTCTAGTTCCAGAAACAACTAAGAAGGTTTATACAACAACTCAGACTACTACTCTAGCTATGACTTTGAAGGGGATGAATGCTACAACAGTGACGACATCTTTGGCATCTACGACATTTGTAAATATAACGCAGACATCTAACATGACATCTTGGACATTTAAGGATGTGATTAATGTAACCCAGAAGCTAATGTTAAACATAGAGCCTAGTGTAAACAGTGGTAATGAGATTGTTGAAGTCAGAAAACAGATGATGGAAGAGAATTATGTAGAGTCATCTATGACAGCTCAGAGGACTATTTCAGACGTAGATAATAACTTTTTTGACTCTGATCAGACACCAGAATACATGACGGATCAATACCATACATTACAAAAGAGAGAAACTAAATGGAGGGCGTTTGGGTTTGATCCCTCAGTGTTACGAATTGCAGACCCTTGGGCAAGTAAGAACTTATGGTTCCAGCAATTAACTCATTCCGTAAGATCGGTTGTGAATACGAATGGTCCATGTCTGGTAAAAGTCCTATCGCCAAACTCATGGCCTTCAATTTTAGAGACTATACCAGAACCACTAACCACCAAAGTTATGCATTATCATGGCTGGTGTATCAGCAGCAGTCAGCAGGAGATGCACTGATGGCTTGGGCAGTACATCTGTTTAGGCCTAGATTTACATGCTCTTGGTTGACAGGATTATCATATGTAAATATACTTGATCAGCATGAAAATATCAGAACGGCGGTCCCTGATATAATGGAAGTGACATCAGTGGGAGCTACCAGCTGTTTTTGTTCAAATACAACTCATGATGGGCCGGGAATGTTTATGGGGATATCAGATTGTGATAAATATATGATGGACTTTGGTAAATATGAACATAAGAATAGTAATGATTCGTATGAAGTAACCTTTCATGTACCACATCACAAAAAGAATAAAAGTTTAAGGGTACAGAACCAAATGTTGCCTGGGAATGTGACTATAGGGAATTTCAAGGATATTTGGTGGGTTTGTGGTGATAAGGCATACATATTTCTACCGTATGGGTGGACAGGATGCTGTTATATGGCAACGTTGAAACTTCCATATGAGGTTCTTACTATCCAGAAGGGATTAGGCCCAGAGGGGGTCAAATCTAATGTCGCTTCAAGAAGTAGGAAGAAACGTGAGATGGCACAGTTTCACAATTTGGAATCTTACCATTGGAGAATAAGTATAGGAGAGAAGTGGGGTATTGGATTATTTCCATGGTATGGGGTGACATTCTTGACAGATCACATCGACAACATTACCTACACCTTACAGGGTTTTGCGAACGAAACCATAAGAGGTTTTGAATATTTGTCAAACACTCAGAGAAGCCACAGACTGACGTTGCTAAAACATGACATGGCTCTTGACTATATTTTGGCCAAACAAGGGGGCCTTTGTGTGACTTTGAACTTAACTGGGACGGCTTGCTATACGTTGATTCCTGATAGTTCTGATAATATGACTAGTGTCATAGATGCATTGAAGCTCATAAGAGATGCGTTTGGCCCATCAGAGAACGCTGGATGGTCTGCAAATGCTTGGTTGCAGGATAAATTAGGGCCACTAGGAGCAGTATTAGTTCAGGTGTTGGCAGCGCTCGTTCTGTCATTATGTGTGATGTTTTGTTTTTGTACGCTGTTGTTGACCTTTGCAAAGGTTATGATAATGAGATGGGTTGGAGTTGTGATGCCCGGCGATCAAACTCAGATGCCATTATTACATGGAGCTGGCACGGACGTTGATGAGGACGACGTGATAAGGATCGAACTGGTGGAGGAATATCCATTTTGAATATCTGATGTTATTATAATCCTAATATTTACCTCTGTTATTGCTTGGTTAGTTTGTAGTTTTGATTTTGTTTTGCTCTTTTGAGACTCTGTGTGGTCTCGAAGGGGGGGAAACAAATGGACAATATGATAAATGGACAATGGACAATATGATTTATAATTTCACATTTACTTAGAAGTGTTAATCTGTATTTGATGTTTTAATTTGTATCTGCTCTGTATGCAAAAGATACTGGTTTTCTTTTCTTTCATTCTAGAACATATTGGGGAAAGACCACTGTGAGGGTGGTGGATTGTCAGGGACTCCGATGGGCTGAATGGATTCAGACACTTCAAACATGAAAAATACGAATGGTCTGAAGGACTCTGAACGTGGACTGGCGATACAATATCCAGATTCAAGACGTCATCGATACTACAACTGAGAGTCAAGGCTGCTGGGGACCTGCAGTGTTATACATACTTATGTCTTCTCTTATATGTTACATTAGTAATATTGAAAATGAATTTTCTTCTTTATATATTAATTGCTTGGGAAATGATGTTGTCTGTTATTGGGGAAATATAATGGGACCTCGGATGTTTTCTTTTTCTCGATGTTTAGGGACAGTGGGGTAGGCAGGAAAAGGTTCATTGAAAGGTGCGATGGGTCGACCAGCCTGACTTTGGACATTGTTTTGTTTTGATTTGCTGAGAGTTCCATATGTATTTGCTTAAGTCATTTCCTCATACAATTTGCTAAAATTCCTCATTGCAGTGGTATGGAGTACTATGCATGGTTGCCTTGGCAGAGGGACCGTGAGAGAATTTTCCTGTCTACATTGTTTAATGGATATTTCAAGAAAGATAGCTGCCTGACTCTTCACTCTCACTTTTTCTATACTCCATACAGTTGCTATAATTGTTAAAATTATGCTGTAGGACGGGTTGTTATTTTTGTCATGATTATACACCTGTATGTTTTCTTCTTTTGTTTTTTGTCGAGACTTTGTTTAGTCTCGAAGGGGGGAATATGTAGTATATTTTGCTCTTATAAGGCATGAAGATAGCATACGTGAAGGGGCCCGGGACTTTGAAATGTTGGATCCACTGTTGATGTTACACATCTGGTGCCCGCTGGGTGACCCCTCTGGGAAATGTTCTAGGCCTGGAGGATGGAGGAGAATGTATACATATGTCCGAAACATATATTTCATTGGGGGCCCTGTTTGTGACGTCATTTTATCCTCAAGTCTGGGGCGTAAACAACATCCATATATAAGTGATCGGGAGAGACCCGACGGGTAGAGTTCTGTTCGACTTTGGGACTCTCCGGGTGTTCATGACGCCCGTCTTGACATATGTTGCTTGTTTGTAATAAACTTCATTATACCAGCAAGAACAGTGTCCGCGGAGATTCCTTCATCATCACTCCAACATCACTGTCGCTTGAAATATACGACAGAAGCAACAAAACCCGACATGGAGCGACCTGAATCTGAGCCCAGAGAGCCAGAACCCAGCAGGCCGACCCGTGATCCGGTCCTTCAGAGTGAGAGCAGAACAACTGTAGATACCGTCACTAATCTGTGGATCAGAACGCACCATTTCAAAAATCATCTGCAGTTGAGTCAGAAAAATAAAAAAAATCACTGCACCATGTCTCACTGCATCACGTCTCACTGCATCACGTCTCACTGCACGATGTCTCACTGCATCATGTCTCACTGCATCATGTCTCACTGCACGATGTATCACTGCATCACGTCTCACTGCATCACGTCTCACTGCACGATGTCTCACTGCATCATGTCTCACTGCACGATGTCTCACTGCATCATGTCTCACTGCACGATGTATCACTGCATCATGTCTCACTGCATCATGTCTCACTGCACGATGTCTCACTGCACGATGTCTCACTGCATCACGTCTCACTGCACGATGTCTCACTGCATCATGTCTCACTGCACGATGTATCACTGCATCATGTCTCACTGCATCATGTCTCACTGCATCATGTCTCACTGCACGATGTATCACTGCATCATGTCTCACTGCATCATGTCTCACTGCACGATGTATCACTGCATCATGTCTCACTGCATCATGTCTCACTGCATCATGTCTCACTGCACCATGTCTCACCGCATCATGTCTCACTGCATCATGTCTCACTGCACCATGTCTCACTGCATCATGTCTCACGATATGTCTCACTGCATCACATCTCACTGCATGTCTCACTACATGTCTCACTGCATGTCTCACTGCATCATGTCTCACGATGTCTCACTGCATCACGTCTCACTGCATCACGTCTCACTACATGTCTCACTTCATCACGTCTCAGTGTATCACGTCTCACTGCATCATGTCTCACTACATGTCTCACTGCATCACGTCTCACTGCATCACGTCTCACTGCATCACGTCTCACTGCATCATGTCTCACTGAATCATGTCTCACTGCATGTCGTCTCACTCTCTGCATCTGGATCATGTTTGTCCGTTTGTCTTTGTTTGAGGAACACACTTCATGTTTGAGTGTTTATTCATCTTCTGCATGATTCTCTGTGTGTGTGTGTGTGTGTGTGTGTGTGTGTGTGTGTGTGTGTGTGTGTGTGTGTGTGTGTGTGTGTGTGTGTGTGTGTGGCTTAACACTGACATCAACAACAATCTCTGATAAATGCTGTTTAGTTTCTGGTGACTTCAGAACTTTAAACTATTTGATCCAATAAAACACATACAGGCTCTCTAGTATCGTTACAATGAATTCAGGCTCTGTAGTATCAAAACAATGAATTCAGGCTTTAGTATCGTTACAATGAATTCAGGCTTTAGTATCGTTACAATGAATTCAGGCTCTAGTATCATTACAATGAATTCAGGCTCTGTAGTATCGTTACAATGAATTCAGGCTCTAGTATTTTTCCAATGAATTCAGGCTCTAGTATATTTACAATGAATTCAGGCTCTAGTATATTTACAATGAATGCAGGCTCTGTAGTATCACAACAATGAATTCAGGCTCTAGTATCGTTACAATGAATTCAGGCTATTGTATCATTACAATGAATTCAGGCTCTGTAGTATCATTACAATTAATTCAGGCTCCAGTATTGTGACAATGAATTCTGGCTCTAGTATCGTTACAATGAATTCTGGCTCTGTAGTATCGTCACAATGAATTCAGGCTCCAGTATCGTTACAATGAATTCAGGCTCTGTAGTATCGTCACAATGAATTCAGGCTCCAGTATCGTCACAATGAATTCAGGCTCTGTAGTATCGTCACACTGAATTCAGGCTCTGTAGTATCGTCACACTGAATTCAGGCTCTGTAGTATCGTCACAATGAATTCAGGCTCTGTAGTATCGTCACAATGAATTCAGGCTCTGTAGTATCGTCACAATGAATTCAGGCTCTGTAGTATCGTCACAATGAATTCAGGCTCTGTAGTATCGTCACAATGAATTCAGGCTCTGTAGTATCGTCACAATGAATTCAGGCTCTGTAGTATCGTCACAATGAATTCAGGCTCTGTAGTATCGTCACAATGAATTCAGGCTCCAGTATCGTCACAATGAATTCAGGCTCTGTAGTACCGTCACACTGAATTCAGGCTATGTAGTATCGTCACATTGAATTCAGGCTCTGTAGTATCGTCACAATGAATTCAGGCTCTGTAGTATCGTCACACTGAATTCAGGCTCTGTAGTATCGTCACACTGAATTCAGGCTCTGTAGTATCGTCACAATGAATTCAGGCTCTGTAGTATCGTCACAATGAATTCAGGCTCTGTAGTATCGTCACAATGAATTCAGGCTCTGTAGTATCGTCACAATGAATTCAGGCTCTGTAGTATCGTCACACTGAATTCAGGCTCTGTAGTATCGTCACACTGAATTCAGGTTCTGTAGTATCGTCACAATGAATTCAGGCTCTGTAATATCGTCACAATGAATTCAGGCTCTGTAGTATCGTCACAATGAATTCAGGCTATGTCGTATCGTCACAATGAATTCAGGCTCTAGTATCGTCACAATTAATTCAGGTTCTGTAGTATCGTTACAATGAATTCAGGCTCTGTAGTATCATTACAATGAATTCAGGCTCTGTAGTATCATTACAATGAATTTAGGCTCTGTAGTATCATTACAATGAATTTAGGCTCTGTAGTATCATTACAATGAATTCAGGCTCTAGTATCATGACAATGAATTCAGGCTCTAGTATCATTACAATGAATTCATATCCTTTAGAGTTGTCTTGATGCAACGTGTCAAATGGCTTATTGTCCCTGCAGACTGCAGTTTGTCCTCCAGACCTTTTAGGGTGCAGAGGACGTTATATTTCCTTCTCTCACCGTGAGGACGAGATGTCTGTGGGGTTGTGAAGGTTTTGACAGAGACAATGTGTGTCTTCAGATTCACTCTGGATTCAGACAAGTCAAACAAGACAACAGAAATCAAAAGCTTCTCATGAGGAACACGGAGTTCTTCCTGATGTGAGGTCTTTACTTACAGGTAATAAGAGTAGGAATAAGCATGTCTTCTGAAGCATGGTGAGGTGAGGCCGATGAGGACAACAGAGCAAAACCCAGAAGAAGGACAAACACATTGGATTAGTTCATGGTTTCAATGGGGAATTATTTTGAAAGTGATAAGCTTCATGTTTTATGTTTCAGATATCTTCTTGTCCACCTGTCCATCAAACTGCTGTCCTCATGAGGGTATGTTGCTGTCTAGATTGGTTTCATAAAGCTTCTACAGACAGTTGTATGTTCATCTTATCATGTTGATCTGTTAGTTTAGTCATGAGAGGACATTCACATGACCGTCTATGAAATACTCTGTAAATGATCTCCTCCCTCCTGTTGGTTAGGGTTAGACCTAACCATAACCCTCCTGTTGGTTAGGGTTAGACCTAACCCTAACCCTCCTGTTGGTTAGGGTTAGAGTTAGACCTAACCCTAACCCTCCTGTTGGTTAGGGTTAGAGTTAGACCTAACCATAACCCTCCTGTTGGTTAGGGTTAGAGTTAGACCTAACCCTAACCCTCCTGTTGGTTAGGGTTAGAGTTAGACCTAACCATAACCCTCCTGTTGGTTAGGGTTAGACCTAACCATAACCCTCCTGTTGGTTAGGGTTAGAGTTAGACCTAACCATAACCCTCCTGTTGGTTAGGGCTAGAGTTAGACCTAACCCTAACCCTCCTGTTGGTTAGGGTTAGAGTTAGACCTAACCATAACCCTCCTGTTGGTTAGGGCTAGAGTTAGACCTAACCATAACCCTCCTGTTGGTTAGGGTTAGAGTTAGACCTAACCATAACCCTCCTGTTGGTTAGGGTTAGAGTTAGACCTAACCATAACCCTCCTGTTGGTTAGGGTTAGACCTAACCATAACCCTCCTGTTGGTTAGGGTTAGAGTTAGACCTAACCATAACCCTCCTGTTGGTTAGGGTTAGACCTAACCCTAACCCTAACCCTAACCCTCCACCCTAACCCTCCTGATGGTCAACTTTGAAGAACTGAAAACATAGAGCTCATATCCATCCGCCTCCTTCTTGATGCTTGATCACTCTGTTGAGTAACAGCAGTGATCATTGGTTTTATTCAAATGAGGAAAATAACATGACGGCAATGAAACATTATTCGTGGTTTTAAATATACATTTACAAAACAAACATTTGAATATTTGTTTCTACTTCGGGTCAGAAACCAACCCGTTTTAAATCCTCAGTTTTTGGTGGAAAGTCACAGATTAGTTCAAACAGTTAAATAATAAAAACAGATCTGAATAAACACTGCATCACATCAATATGGAAATATATATTCAGATTAAACCTTTGTAACTGTAGAGCTGCTACGCTTTGGAGACAGCGTTCGCGTATGCTAATGTGTTAGCATGGAGTACTGTGACCATTGAGCTCTATGGGATAAGTCCCTGTCTATGTTCTCCTCCCCTCAGAGCCTTAAATCAATCCAGAGCATATTCATAGAACTTTGAATCATAATTATTGACTGTATTCTAAATTAACCTGTTCGTTTCCCTGCATGAAAGCTAAAGTTTAGTCTGGAGGAAAAAACAAGCAAAAATAAATACAAATCCAAAAGAAAGTTCACATGATGCCTCCATCAGCAGAGAGAGAGGAGCGATGAAGAGGAGCCATGAAAAGGAGCAGAGGAGCGATGAAGAGGAGCGATGAAGAGGAGGCATGAAGAGGAGCAGAGGAGCGATGAAGAGGAGCGTTGAAGAGGAGGCATGAAGAGGAGCAGAGGAGCGATGAAGAGGAGCAGAGGAGCGATGAAGAGGAGCCATGAAGAGGAGCGATGAAGAGGAGCAGAGGAGCGATGAAGAGGAGCCATGAAGAGGAGCAGAGGAGCAATGAAGAGGAGCGATGAAGAGGAGGCATGAAGAGGAGCAGAGGAGCGATGAAGAGGAGCAGAGGAGCGATGAAGAGGAGCCATGAAGAGGAGCAGAGGAGCGATGAAGAGGAGCAGAGGACCGATGAAGAGGAGCAGAGGAACGATGAAGAGGAGCAGAGGAGCGATGAAGAGGAGCGATGAAGAGGAGCAGAGGACCGATGAAGAGGAGCAGAGGAGCGATGAAGAGGAGCAGAGGAGCAATGAAGAGGAGCAGAGGACCAATGAAGAGGAGCAGAGGAGCGATGAAGAGGAGCGATGAAGAGGAGCAGAGGACCGATGAAGAGGAGCAGAGGACCAATGAAGAGGAGCAGAGGACCGATGAAGAGGAGCAGAGGACCGATGAAGAGGAGCGATGAAGAGGAGCAGAGGACCGATGCAGAGGAGCAGAGGACCAATGAAGAGGAGCAGAGGACCGATGAAGAGGAGCAGAGGACCGATGAAGAGGAGCGATGAAGAGGAGCAGAGGAACGATGCAGAGGAGCGATGAAGAGGAGCAGATGATGAAGGTTGGAACACATGGAAGCTGACATGATGAAGAGTGTTTTATGTAGTGTGTGTGTGTGTGTGTGTGCGTGTGTGTGCGTGTGTGTGTGTGTGTGTGTGTGCGTGCGTGTGTGTGTGTGTGTGTGTCTCTTGTTGGGGTCCCCATAACGTAAATCTTTTTAGGGTGAAACTTGGTTGACGGTTCTGGTTCTGGTTCGTAAGTCAGAGTTAGATCCTGTTCAGGGTTTGTGGAACTGTAGCTCTGCATGTGTGTCTATGTACAATATATTCACACACACACACACACACACACACACACACACACACACACACACACACACACCCCCCCATAATACACACATGTCAGCAGAGGGACTCTAAATACAAACAGAGCTGTGCCACCTGACTTGTCTCCAGGATTTAAAGTAGCAGAGTGATCCGCTTCATCAGAGCTCGGTGACTCCAACGCCCCGGATCATCTCTGAGCTCAGAACCGTGTGGGTGGAGATATTTCAGAAGTGTCACATTTCATTGGCTGAAATATTACCACATATCTTCCCCCTAATCTCCACCTCTTACATGTGTCGAAGCCAAACCAGTCCTGAGCCACAAAGACGCACTAGAACCTCTCTGCTCCGAGCCTGAAGGCTTCATGAGAAGTAATCTATTACACCGACTCTTCTTCTACACTTCCTGTCTCTGACTCTGACTCTCTGACTCTGACTCTGACTCTCTGACTCTGACTCTGACTCTCTGACTCTGACTCTCTGACTCTGACTCTCTGACTCTGACTCTCTGACTCTCTGACTCTGACTCTCTGACTCTCTGACTCTGACTCTCTGACTCTCTGACTCTGACTCTCTGACTCTGACTCTGACTCTCTGACTCTCTGACTCTGACTCTCTGACTCTCTGACTCTGACTCTCTGACTCTCTGACTCTGACTCTCTGACTCTGACTCTCTGACTCTCTGACTCTGACTCTCTGACTCTCTGACTCTCTGACTCTCTGCAAATGGAGATTGACTGCAGGTGTTATATATTTGAAAATGATGTGTTGTCAGAATTACTGACAACACATCAAAAAGAAATGACTGAGGAATCAACAATATAATAACCCAATATCCAAACATTTCTCACCGTACAAAGGGAATAAGAGGTCAATGTAGATGTGATGATGACGAGTGATGAAGAGGCGTGACGTACAGATGACTTGAAGTAAACAATCAAATACACCAGGAAAGGTGTATGAACTCATAAAAACCTCAAACATAACTCAAGGCCATTTTAAAAGTCTCGTTTACACCTGAACATTTTGCTGAAATATTCCTGCACTCATTCACTGAGATGAGTTTTCAGCCATCAAAGAAAACAGAGAGGAATATTCACTGAAGATGCAGCATATGGAAGATGCATGACGAGTGCATAAATGAGGACTTGACTTCGATTCTCAAAGGAAAAACCTTCATTTTATCACGTGACACCCATCTGGTTATGAAATGACGTGAACTCGGGAGGAGAGCACACGTTTAGCTTTTCCAAGAAAAAGGATGTGTAGCTCCCAAACACATCATGTGCTCTTCAAACAACTGTAGCCATAGCAACCATCAGCTGTGTGTGCTCGTGTTAGCATTTGTGTATGTGCATGTGTTAGCATTTGTGTATGTGCATGTGTTAGCATTTGTGTATGTGCATGTGTTAGCATTTGTGTATGTGCATTTGTTAGCATTTGTGTATGTGCATGTGTTAGCATTTGTGTATGTGCATGTGTTAGCATTTGTGTATGTGCATGTGTTAGCATTTGTGTATGTGCATGTGTTAGCATTTGTGTATGTGCATGTGTTAGCATTTGTGTATGTGCATATGTTAGCATTTGTGTATGTGCATGTGTTAGCATTTGTGCACGTGTTAGCATATATGTCTGTGCATGAGTTAGCATTTGTGCACGTGTTAGCATATATGTCTGTGCATGAGTTAGCATTTGTGCACGTGTCAGCATATGTGCATATGTTAGATTAAATCCTCTTAATACTGGATCTAACATTCATTTTCTAGGTGTAGCCTTCGTCACAAGTTAGAAAAGGTGAGAGTCACAGTGACGGATGGAGTGATGTGTTGATGTCTAGAAGTAAACATACAATACCCCACGCTCAGAGTTCTCCATGTGTGAATCTCTCTATCGGAGCAAGGGCAAGGCAGGTACAGGAAGGGGTGGAGCCAAAGACAGGAAACAGGAAGATAGAAAGAGACATTAAAGGACATGACAGGCTGAGAAAGCCGACACATCCATCATGATTTTCTTATTTGCCTGGTGACACCGAGCAAAGTGAAGTCTAAAATACTGCAGCTCTCCTGTCAAGCATCCATGTTGTTTTCTGTTTAAGAAGTTGTTTCTGTAATAAACTTTAACAAGTTGTTTCTGTAATAAACTTTAACAAGAAGTTTTTTGTTACCTCACCGGGTCAGCCTTTAGTCTTTGTGCTAACGTTACCTCACCGGGTTAGTCTTTGTGCTAACGTTACCTCACCGGGTTAGTCTTTGTGCTAACGTTACCTCACCGGGTTAGTCTTTGTGCTAACGTTACCTCACCGGGTTAGCCTTTAGTCTTTGTGCTAACGTTACCTCACCGGGTTAGCCTTTAGTCTTTGTACTAACGTTACCTCACCGGGTTAGTCTTTGTGCTAACGTTACCTCACCGGGTTAGTCTTTGTGCTAACGTTACCTCACCGGGTTAGCCTTTAGTCTTTGTGCTAACGTTACCTCACCGGGTTAGCCTTTAGTCTTTGTACTAACGTTACCTCACCGGGTTAGCCTTAAGTCTTTGTACTAACATTACCTCACCGGGTTAGTCTTTGTGCTAACGTTACCTCACCGGGTTAGTCTTTAGTCTTTGTACTAATGTTGCCTCACCGGGTTAGTCTTTGTACTAACGTTACCTCACCGGGTTAGTCTTTGTGCTAGTGTTACCTCACCGGGTTAGTCTTTAGTCTTTGTACTAATGTTGCCTCACCGGGTTAGTCTTTGTACTAACGTTACCTCGCCGGGTTAGTCTTTGTGCTAACATTACCTCACCGGGTTAGTCTTTGTGCTAACGTTACCTCAACGGGTTAGTCTTTAGTCTTTGTACTAATGTTGCCTCACCGGGTTAGTCTTTGTACTAACGTTACCTCGCCGGGTTAGTCTTTGTGCTAACGTTACCTCACCGGGTTAGTCTTTAGTCTTTGTACTAATGTTGCCTCACCGGGTTAGTCTTTGTACTAACATTACCTCACCGGGTTAGTCTTTGTGCTAACGTTACCTCACCGGGTTAGTCTTTAGTCTTTGTACTACTGTTGCCTCACCGGGTTAGTCTTTGTACTAACGTTACCTCACCGGGTTAGTCTTTGTACTAACGTTACCTCACCGGGTTAGTCTTTAGTCTTTGTGCTAACGTTACCTCACCGGGTTAGTCTTTGTGCTAACGTTACCTCACCGGGTTAGCCTTTAGTCTTTGTGCTAACGTTACCTCACCGGGTTAGCCTTTAGTCTTTGTACTAAGTTACCTCACCGGGTTAGCCTTAAGTCTTTGTACTAACATTACCTCACCGGGTTAGTCTTTGTGCTAACGTTACCTCACCGGGTTAGTCTTTAGTCTTTGTACTAATGTTGCCTCACCGGGTTAGTCTTTGTACAACGTTACCTCACCGGGTTAGTCTTTGTGCTAACGTTACCTCACCGGGTTAGTCTTTAGTCTTTGTACTAATGTTGCCTCACCGGGTTAGTCTTTAGTCTTTGTGCTAACGTTACCTCACCGGGTTAGTCTTTAGTCTTTGTACTAATGTTGCCTCACCGGGTTAGTCTTTGTACTAACGTTACCTCGCCGGGTTAGTCTTTGTGCTAACGTTACCTCACCGGGTTAGTCTTTAGTCTTTGTACTAATGTTGCCTCACCGGGTTAGTCTTTGTACTAACATTACCTCACCGGGTTAGTCTTTGTGCTAACGTTACCTCACCGGGTTAGTCTTTAGTCTTTGTACTAATGTTGCCTCACCGGGTTAGTCTTTGTACTAACGTTACCCCGCCGGGTTAGTCTTTGTACTAACGTTACCTCGCCGGGTTAGTCTTTGTGCTAACGTTACCTCACCGGGTTAGTCTTTAGTCTTTGTGCTAACGTTACCTCACCGGGTTAGTCTTTAGTCTTTGTGCTAACGTTACCTCACTGGGTTAGTCTTTGTGCTAACGTTACCTCACCGGGTTAGCCTTTAGTCTTTGTGCTAACGTTACCTCACCGGGTTAGCCTTTGTGCTAACGTTACCTCACCGCGTTAGTCTTTGTACTAATGTTGCCTCACCGGGTTAGTCTTTGTACTAACATTACCTCACCGGGTTAGTCTTTGTGCTAACGTTACCTCACCGGGTTAGTCTTTAGTCTTTGTACTACTGTTGCCTCACCGGGTTAGTCTTTGTACTAACGTTACCTCACCGGGTTAGTCTTTGTACTAACGTTACCTCACCGGGTTAGTCTTTAGTCTTTGTGCTAACGTTACCTCACCGGGTTAGTCTTTGTGCTAACGTTACCTCACCGGGTTAGCCTTTAGTCTTTGTGCTAACGTTACCTCACCGGGTTAGCCTTTAGTCTTTGTACTAACGTTACCTCACCGGGTTAGCCTTAAGTCTTTGTACTAACATTACCTCACCGGGTTAGTCTTTGTGCTAACGTTACCTCACCGGGTTAGTCTTTAGTCTTTGTACTAATGTTGCCTCACCGGGTTAGTCTTTGTACTAACGTTACCTCACCGGGTTAGTCTTTGTGCTAACGTTACCTCACCGGGTTAGTCTTTAGTCTTTGTACTAATGTTGCCTCACCGGGTTAGTCTTTAGTCTTTGTGCTAACGTTACCTCACCGGGTTAGTCTTTAGTCTTTGTACTAATGTTGCCTCACCGGGTTAGTCTTTGTACTAACGTTACCTCGCCGGGTTAGTCTTTGTGCTAACGTTACCTCACCGGGTTAGTCTTTAGTCTTTGTACTAATGTTGCCTCACCGGGTTAGTCTTTGTACTAACATTACCTCACCGGGTTAGTCTTTGTGCTAACGTTACCTCACCGGGTTAGTCTTTAGTCTTTGTACTAATGTTGCCTCACCGGGTTAGTCTTTGTACTAACGTTACCCCGCCGGGTTAGTCTTTGTACTAACGTTACCTCGCCGGGTTAGTCTTTGTGCTAACGTTACCTCACCGGGTTAGTCTTTAGTCTTTGTGCTAACGTTACCTCACCGGGTTAGTCTTTAGTCTTTGTGCTAACGTTACCTCACTGGGTTAGTCTTTGTGCTAACGTTACCTCACCGGGTTAGCCTTTAGTCTTTGTGCTAACGTTACCTCACCGGGTTAGTCTTTAGTCTTTGTGCTAACGTTACCTCACCGGGTTAGTCTTTGTACTAACGTTACCTCACTGGGTTAGTCTTTGTGCTAAAGTTACCTCACCGGGTTAGTCTTTGTACTAATGTTACCTAACCGGGTTAGTCTTTGTACTAACATTACCTCACCAGGTTAGTCTTTGTGCTAACATTACCTCACCGGGTTAGTCTTTGTACTAACGTTACCTCACCGGGTTAGTCTTTAGTCTTTGTACTAACGTTGCCTCACCGGGTTAGTCTTTAGTCTTTGTACTAATGTTGCCTCACCGGGTTAGTCTTTGTACTAACGTTACCTCACCGGGTTAGTCTTTAGTCTTTGTACTAACGTTACCTCACCGGGTTAGTCTTTAGTCTTTGTGCTAACGTTATCTCACCGCGTTAGTCTTTGTACTAACGTTACCTCACCGGGTTAGTCTTTAGTCTTTGAACTAACGTTACCTCACCGGGTTAGCCTTTGTGCTAACGTTACCTCACCGCGTTAGTCTTTGTACTAACGTTACCTCACCGGGTTAGTCTTTAGTCTTTGAACTAACGTTACCTCACCGGGTTAGTCTTTAGTCTTTGTACTAACGTTACCTCACCGGGTTAGTCTTTGTACTAACGTTACCTCACCGGGTTAGTCTTTAGTCTTTGTGCTAACGTTACCTCACCGGGTTAGTCTTTAGTCTTTGTACTAACGTTACCTCACCGGGTTAGTCTTTAGTCTTTGTACTAACGTTACCTCACCGGGTTAGTCTTTAGTCTTTGTACTAACGTTACCTCACCGGGTAGCTTTAGTCTTTGTACTAACGTTACCTCACCGGGTTAGTCTTTAGTCTTTGTACTAACGTTACTCACCGCGTTAGTCTTTGTACTAACGTTACCTCACCGGGTTAGTCTTTAGTCTTTGTACTAACGTTACCTCACCGGGTTAGTCTTTGTACTAACGTTACCTCACCGGGTTAGTCTTTGTACTAACGTTACCTCACCGGGTTAGTCTTTAGTCTTTGTACTAACGTTACCTCACCGGGTTAGTCTTTAGTCTTTGTACTAACGTTACCTCACCGGGTTAGTCTTTAGTCTTTGTGCTAACGTTACCTCACCGGGTTAGTCTTTAGTCTTTGTGCTAACGTTACCTCACCGGGTTAGTCTTTAGTCTTTGTACTAACGTTACCTCACCGGGTTAGTCTTTGTACTAACGTTACCTCACCGGGTTAGTCTTTGTGCTAACGTTACCTCACCGGGTTAGTCTTTAGTCTTTGTGCTAACGTTACCTCACCGGGTTAGTCTTTAGTCTTTGTGCTAACGTTACCTCACCGGGTTAGTCTTTAGTCTTTGTACTAACGTTACCTCACCGGGTTAGTCTTTAGTCTTTGTACTAACGTTACCTCACCGGGTTAGTCTTTGTACTAACGTTACCTCACCGGGTTAGTCTTTAGTCTTTGTACTAACGTTACCTCACGGTTAGTCTTTAGTCTTTGTACTAACGTTACCTCACCGGGTTAGTCTTTAGTCTTTGTACTAACGTTACCTCACCGGGTTAGTCTTTGTACTAACGTTACCTCACCGGGTTAGTCTTTAGTCTTTGTACTAACGTTACCTCACCGGGTTAGTCTTTGTACTAACGTTACCTCACCGGGTTAGTCTTTAGTCTTTGTACTAACGTTACCTCACCGGGTTAGTCTTTAGTCTTTGTACTAACGTTACCTCACCGGGTTAGTCTTTAGTCTTTGTGCTAACGTTACCTCACCGGGTTAGTCTTTAGTCTTTGTGCTAACGTTACCTCACCGGGTTAGTCTTTAGTCTTTGTACTAACGTTACCTCACCGGGTTAGTCTTTAGTCTTTGTATTAGTCTTTGTGCTAACGTTACCTCACCGGGACTTTAGTCTTTGTGCTAACGTTACCTCACCGGGTTAGTCTTTAGTCTTTGTACTAACGTTACCTCACCGGGTTAGTCTTTAGTCTTTGTACTAACGTTACCTCACCGGGTTAGTCTTTGTACTAACGTTACCTCACCGGGTTAGTCTTTAGTCTTTGTACTAACGTTACCTCACCGGGTTAGTCTTTAGTCTTTGTACTAACGTTACCTCACCGGGTTAGTCTTTAGTCTTTGTGCTAACGTTACCTCACCGGGTTAGTCTTTAGTCTTTGTGCTAACGTTACCTCACCGGGTTAGTCTTTAGTCTTTGTGCTAACGTTACCTCACCGGGTTAGTCTTTAGTCTTTGTACTAACGTTACCTCACCGGGTTAGTCTTTAGTCTTTGTACTAACGTTACCTCACCGGGTTAGTCTTTAGTCTTTGTACTAACGTTACCTCACCGGGTTAGTCTTTGTACTAACGTTACCTCACCGGGTTAGTCTTTAGTCTTTGTACTAACGTTACCTCACCGGGTTAGTCTTTAGTCTTTGTACTAACGTTACCTCACCGGGTTAGTCTTTAGTCTTTGTGCTAACGTTACCTCACCGGGTTAGTCTTTAGTCTTTGTACTAACGTTACCTCACCGGGTTAGTCTTTAGTCTTTGTGCTAACGTTACCTCACCGGGTTAGTCTTTAGTCTTTGTGCTAACGTTACCTCACCGGGTTAGTCTTTAGTCTTTGTGCTAACGTTACCTCACCGGGTTAGTCTTTAGTCTTTGTGCTAACGTTACCTCACCGGGTTAGTCTTTAGTCTTTGTGCTAACGTTACCTCACCGGGTTAGTCTTTAGTCTTTGTACTAACGTTACCTCACCGGGTTAGTCTTTAGTCTTTGTACTAACGTTACCTCACCGGGTTAGTCTTTGTACTAACGTTACCTCACCGGGTTAGTCTTTAGTCTTTGTACTAACGTTACCTCACCGGGTTAGTCTTTAGTCTTTGTACTAACGTTACCTCACCGGGTTAGTCTTTAGTCTTTGTACTAACGTTACCTCACCGGGTTAGTCTTTGTACTAACGTTACCTCACCGGGTTAGTCTTTAGTCTTTGTACTAACGTTACCTCACCGGGTTAGTCTTTAGTCTTTGTACTAACGTTACCTCACCGGGTTAGTCTTTAGTCTTTGTGCTAACGTTACCTCACCGGGTTAGTCTTTAGTCTTTGTGCTAACGTTACCTCACCGGGTTAGTCTTTAGTCTTTGTGCTAACGTTACCTCACCGGGTTAGTCTTTAGTCTTTGTACTAACGTTACCTCACCGGGTTAGTCTTTAGTCTTTGTACTAACGTTACCTCACCGGGTTAGTCTTTGTACTAACGTTACCTCACCGGGTTAGTCTTTAGTCTTTGTACTAACGTTACCTCACCGGGTTAGTCTTTAGTCTTTGTACTAACGTTACCTCACCGGGTTAGTCTTTAGTCTTTGTACTAACGTTACCTCACCGGGTTAGTCTTTAGTCTTTGTACTAACGTTACCTCACCGGGTTAGTCTTTGTACTAACGTTACCTCACCGGGTTAGTCTTTAGTCTTTGTGCTAACGTTACCTCACCGGGTTAGTCTTTAGTCTTTGTACTAACGTTACCTCACCGGGTTAGTCTTTAGTCTTTGTGCTAACGTTACCTCACCGGGTTAGTCTTTAGTCTTTGTACTAACGTTACCTCACCGGGTTAGTCTTTAGTCTTTGTACTAACGTTACCTCACCGGGTTAGTCTTTGTACTAACGTTACCTCACCGGGTTAGTCTTTAGTCTTTGTACTAACGTTACCTCACCGGGTTAGTCTTTAGTCTTTGTACTAACGTTACCTCACCGGGTTAGTCTTTAGTCTTTGTGCTAACGTTACCTCACCGGGTTAGTCTTTAGTCTTTGTGCTAACGTTACCTCACCGGGTTAGTCTTTAGTCTTTGTACTAACGTTACCTCACCGGGTTAGTCTTTAGTCTTTGTACTAACGTTACCTCACCGGGTTAGTCTTGTACTAACGTTACCTCACCGGTTAGTTTTTTGTGCTAACGTTTCACCGGGTTAGTCTTAGTCTTTGTACTAACGTTACCTCACCGGGTTAGTCTTTAGTCTTTGTACTAACGTTACCTCACCGGGTTAGTCTTTGTACTAACGTTACCTCACCGGGTTAGTCTTTGTACTAACGTTACCTCACCGGGTTAGTCTTTAGTCTTTAAGTCTTCAAGGTGACGTTTTGAATCAATAATTCAAACATGTCCACACAACTGCATCTTTAAGGCAGAATACAAAAGATAATGTGAAAGAGAAGCTGCCCTGCAGTAGATTTATATATATCCGTATATATATATGTATATATATACGGATATATATAAATACATATTTTTGATAATTGTTTTGTCTACATATCCTCATGTATGTGCTTATTCTTTGATATTCATTTCATTTATTTTTATTTAAGTTATTAAAGCAGACCCATCCCAGTTGACCTGCATATGAAACAGCATGAATGCTTCAAATCAAATCAAATCCCATCACAAAGGACTTCTCCAGGGTCGGACTGTTATCTTTTAAAGATGAGAGGAAATAGAGGGGAAAGAAGTTGCAAAAACATGTTTTTCCATCAATTTGCACTTCCAGAGATGATGTCACCTTTTCTCAAAGACTTCGTGGAGGTCTGCTGCTCTGCCAGTGTTTATGGAGCTTTAGAAACATGAATTATTCATCTCCTTATGAAAAGAGTATCTTCTGGGGCTGCTGTTAGAGCCCTCGGGGCACCTGGCGGTCCAAACATTGAATCCCCATTAAGACTTCAGCATTGGACATGATGTTATTAGCTTTCTCCATTTGGAACATGTGTCACGGCCTCTGAAAGATTAATTGGACAGTTGTGCGTGAAAAAGTTTTGTCATGGAATAATTAATGGGCTTTGAAAGGCATGTAAAACACTTTAAATGGAAGAAAACCTTTTCTAGGTCCTGGACGTCTGGCTCAAGCGTGAATGAAATCTAAATGAGCGTGATGATGAAGGAGACCTCACCGTCTCCTCCTGTCAGGGTATCTGCTGAGTCGTGTCCATCAGACTCCTCCCTTATCTGCTGAGTCGTGTCCATCAGACTTCTCCCTTATCTGCTGAGTCGTGTCCATCAGACTCCTCCCTTATCTGCTGAGTCGTGTCCATCAGACTCCTCCCTTATCTGCTGAGTCGTGTCCATCAGACTCCTCCCTTATCTGCTGAGTCGTGTCCATCAGACTCCTCCCTTATCTGCTGAGTCGTGTCCATCAGACTCCTCCCTTATCTGCTGAGTCGTGTCCATCAGACTCCTCCCTTATCTGCTGAGTCGTGTCCATCAGACTCCTCCCTTATCTGCTGAGTCGTGTCCATCAGACTCCCCATCCTCTTTAGCTCACTGGAGATGGAAGTACTCTTGTATGCAGACTAGCAATAAGGCCCGTTCCTCCCTCTATCAGGGTGTGTGCATGGACCTTTGTGCTCTTGTTCTGTACGACTATGTGCCTTTTGATGCTCTTGCTAGTTTGTGGTTTGATAGACACATATATCAGCAGTGGGGTCACTGACACGGCTGCTATGTGGTGGCCGGGTTCCTTATTATAGAAAGATGGAGAGTAGAGTCACTCTGCACAAAACATCATGTGTTTGTCCTTTCTCCCTGACCGGATACAAAGTGCTGTGTCTTTGGGACACCTGAGCATGGACATGTTGAGAAGTGGAGACTGTGTCCCATGAAGAAGAAACTCATGCTTTGAGAAGTGGAGACTGTGTCCCATGAAGAAGAAACTCATGCTTTGAGAGGTGGAGACTGTGTCCCATGAAGAAGAAACTCATGCTTTGAGAAGTGGAGACTGTGTCCCATGAAGAAGAAACTCATGCTTTGAGAGGTGGAGACTGTGTCCCATGAAGAAGAAACTCATGCTTTGAGAGGTGGAGACTGTGTCCCATGAAGAAGAAACTCATGCTTTGAGAGGTGGAGACTGTGTCCCATGAAGAAGAAACTCATGCTTTGAGAAGTGGAGACTGTGTCCCATGAAGAAGAAACTCATGCTTTGAGAAGTGGAGACTGTGTCCCATGTAGAAGAAACTCATGCTTTGAGAGGCGGAGACTGTGTCCCATGAAGAAGAAACTCATGCTTTGAGAGGTGGAGACTGTGTCCCATGAAGAAGAAACTCATGCTTTGAGAAGTGGAGACTGTGTCCCATGAAGAAGAAACTCATGCTTTGAGAGGTGGAGACTGTGTCCCATGAAGAAGAAACTCATGCTTTGAGAGGTGGAGACTGTGTCCCATGAAGAAGAAACTCGTGCTTTGAGAGGTGGAGACTGTGTCCCATGAAGAAGAAACTCATGCAGGTTTGGTTTGTGTCCCTCTTCCTGGTTTACTGTATCTCTGCTCTCTGGGTTCATCCACACTAGATGAAGTGGACAGTGTCATGGCAATAGATGTGTTAGGTAAAAGTCTAATAAATGACCTCGTACTAAAGTGTACTATGTGCTGACCTCAGCAACGTCCACAACATACTAGACTCAGGAGACGTGTCCTCTATAATGAAGGAGGACATGTATAGGTACTAGACGTGTCCTCTATAATGAAGGAGGACATGTATAGGTACTAGACTTGTTCTCTATAATGAAGGAGGACATGTATAGGTACTAGACGTGTTCTCTATAATGAAGGAGGACATGTATACGTACTAGACGTGTCCTCTTTAATGAAGGAGGACATGTATACGTACTAGACGTGTTCTCTATAATGAAGGAGGACATGTATACGTACTAGATGTGTTCTCTATAATGAAGGAGGACATGTATAGGTACTAGACGTGTTCTCTTTAATGAAGTAGGACATGTATAGGTACTAGACGTGTTCTCTATAATGAAGGAGGACATGTATAGGTACTAGACGTGTTCTCTATAATCAAGGAGGACATGTATACGTACTAGACGTCCATCCATCCATCCATTTTCCTCCGCTTATCCGGGGTCGGGTCGCGGTGGCAGCAGCCAGCAGGCCGACCCAGGGTTCCCTCTCACCCGCAACACGTTCCAGCTCGTTCTGGGGGATCCCGAGGCGTTCCCAGGCCAGCTGGGAGATATAATCCCTCCAGCGTGTCCTGGGTCTTCCCCGGGGTCTCCTACCAGTTGGGCGTGCCTGGAAAACCTCTAACGGGAGGAAACCAGGAGGCATCCTGATCAGATGCCCGAACCACCTCAGCTGACTCCTTTCGATACGAAGGAGTAGCGCCTCAACTCCAAGTTCCCTCCGGATGTCCGAGCTCCTTACCCTATCTCTAAGGCTGAGCCCGGCCACCCTACGGAGAAAACTCATTTCGGCCGCTTGTATCCGAGACCTCGTTCTTTCGGTCACGACCCAGAGTTCGTGACCATAGGTGAGTGTCGGAACGTAGACCGCCCAGTAAATTGAGAGCTTTGCCTTCCGGCTCAGCTCCCTCTTCACCAAGACGGTCCGGTGCAGCGCCTGTTTTACTGCTGCAGCCGCACCGATCCGCTGGTCGATCTCCCGCTCCATCTTACCCTCACTCGTGAACAAGACCCCGAGATACTTGAACTCCTTCGCTTGCGGCAGGCACTGCGTCCCCACCCGGAGGGAGCAATCCGCCGGTTTCCGGCAGAGCACCATGGCCTCGGATTTGGATGTGCTTACCCTCATCCCCGCCGCGTCACACTCGGCTGCAAATCGCCCCAGTGAATGCTGGAGGTCATGGTCCGAAGAGGCTAACAGGACCACATCATCTGCGAACAGCAGAGAGGCGATCCCGAGACCCCCGAACCCGACGTTCTCCTCCCCCCGGCTACGCCTAGATATCCTGTCCATGAAAGTCACGAACAGGACCGGTGATAAAGGGCAGCCCTGGCATACACTTTCCCCGGGAGGCTGAGTAGCGTGATACCCCGATAATTCGAGCACACTCTCCGATCCCCCTTTTTGAAAATGGGAACCACCACCCCGGTCTGCCAGTCCATGGGCACTGTTCCCGACCCCCATGCGACATTGAAAAGGTGAGTCAGCCAAGACAGCCCAACAACGTCCAGCGCCTTCAGCATCTCAGGGCGAATCTCATCCACCCCCGGCGCCACCAAGGAGCTTTTTGACTACCTTAGTGGCCTCTGCCAAGGATATGGATGCGAACCCCCCCCCCCCCAAGTCTTCAGGCGCTGCCTCCTCTCTAGAGGACATGTTGGCCGGGTTTAGGAGTTCCTCAAAGTGCTCTTTCCACCGCCCGACGATGTCCCCCGTCCGGGTCAGCAGTTCCCCCCCCGTGCTGAGCACAGCCTGGGGTAAGCCCTGCTTTCCCTTCCTGAGCCGTCGGATGGTTTGCCAGAACTTCCTTGAGGCCAACCGAAAGTCCTTCTCCATGGCCTCCCCGAACTCCTCCCATGCCCGAGTTTTAGCGTCCGCGACCACCGCAGCTGCTTCAGGAGACCCCTGAGCCAACCAGGCCCGAAAGGCCTCCTTCTTCAGTTTGACAGCTTCCCTCACCCCCGGTGTCCACCACCGGGTTCTCGGGTTGCCGCCACGACAGGCACCGGTGACCTTCCGACCACAGCTCCTAGCGGCCGCGTCCACAATAGAGGCTTTGAACATGGTCCACTCGGATTCCATGTCCCCACCCTCATGTGTGAGAAGTTCTTCCGGAGGTGGGAGTTGAAGACCTCCCGGACAGGATCCTCCGCCAGACGTTCCCAGTTCAGCCTCACTACACGTTTGGGCTTGCCGGGTCTCTCCAGCCGATCCCCCCGCCATCTAATCCAACTCACCACCAGGTGGTGATCAGTTGACAGCTCTGCTCCTCTCTTCACCCGAGTGTCCAAGACATACGGCCGCAGATCAGATGAAACGATTACAAAGTCGATCATTGATCTACGGCCTAAGGTGTTCTGGTACCAGGTACACTTATGAGCCACCCTATGTTCGAACATGGTGTTCGTTATGGACAAACCGTGGCTAGCACAGAAGTCCAACAGCGAGACACCACTCGGGTTCAGATCAGGCAAGCCGTTCCTCCCAATCACCCCCCGCCAGGTTTCTCTGTCGTTGCCCACGTGAGCGTTGAAGTCTCCCAGAACTATGGAGTCAGCAGGAGGCGCCCTTTCCAGGACCCCTCCCACCGACTCCAAGAAGGCCGGATACTCTGAACTGCTGTTCGGTGCATAGGCACAAACAACAGTCAGAGCCTTACTCCCCGCAACCCACAGGCGCAGGGAGGCGACCCTCTCGCTCCCCGGGTAGAACTCCAACACGGCGGCGCTCAGCCGGGGGCTCGTGAGTATCCCCACTCCCGCCCGGTGCCTCTCACCCTGGGAAACTCCAGAAAAGGACAAAGTCCAACCTTTCTCGTACTAGACATGTTCTCTATAATGAAGGAGGACATGTAGACGTACTAGACGTGTCCTCCTTCGTTCTGCGTGATGTATTGAAGCAATGACACCTGGGAGACGCTACAAAGGGGAGCAGTCCAAAGTCTTTCAGGGAGGAAGTTACAGTCGAGTGTTGTGTGAATGTTTTCATTACATTTTGAGTGTGAAGGAAGAAACTGACTCATAAGAAATAAATCCAGAGTCCTACTGAAATCTGTGAGAGTGAGAGGGATGAGAGGATGGAGTGATACACAGAGTCAGAGAGGAGAGGGATGAGAGGATGGAGTGATACACAGAGTCAGAGTGAGGAGGGATGAGAGGATGGAGTGATACACATAGTCAGAGATAGGAGGGATGAGAGAATGGAGTGATACAGAGTTAGAGAGGAGGGGGATGAGAGGATGAGTGATACAGTCAGAGAGGAGAGGGATGACAGGATGGAGTGATACACATAGTCAGAGAGAGGAGAGGGGTGAGAGGATGGAGTGATACACAGTCAGAGAGGAGAGGGATGAGAGGATGGAGTGATACAGCGAGTCAGAGAGGAGAGGGATGAGAGGATGGAGTGATACAGTCAGAGAGAGGAGGGATGAGAGGATGGAGTGATACAAAGAGTCAGACAGAGGAGGGATGAGAGGATGGAGTGACACAAAGTCAGAGAGGAGAGGGATGAGATGATGGAGTGATACACAGAGTCAGAGAGGAGATGGATGAGAAGATGGAGTGATACAAAGTCAGAGAGGAGATGGATGAGAGCATGGAGTGATACACAGAGTCAGAGAGGAGAGTGATGAGAGGATGGAGTGATACACAGAGTCAGAGAGGAGAGGGATGAGAGGATGGAGTGATACAGAGAGTTAGAGAGGAGAGTGATGAGAGGATGGAGTGATACACCGACTCAGAGAGGAGAGGGATGAGAGGATGGAGTGATATACAGTCAGAGAGAGGAGGGATGAGAGGATGGAGTGATACAAAGAGTTAGAGAGAGGAGGGGGATGAGAGGTTGGAGTGATACACAGAGTCAGAGAGAGGAGAGGGATGAGAGGATGGAGTAATATACAGAGTCAGATGATGGAGTGATACAGTCAGAGGATGGAGTGATACAGAGTCAGAAGATGGAGTGATACAGAGGCAGAGGATGGAGTGATACAGAGGCAGAGGATGGAGTGATACAGAGGCAGAGGATGGAGTGATACAGAGGCAGAGGATGGAGTGATACAGAGGCAGATGATGGAGTGATACAGAGGCAGAGGATGGAGTGATACAGAGGCAGAGGATGGAGTGATACAGAGGCAGAGGATGGAGTGATACAGAGGCAGAGGATGGAGTGATACAGAGGCAGAGGATGGAGTGATACAGAGGCAGAGGATGGAAGCGTGTGCTGTCAAACATTCATCAGGCTTTATATTTTAAAGTCTATCCTTTTGATTAATTTTGCCCTTTTGGGTTGGAGAGGATTAAGTACATCTCCACATTTAATACATAATTATGACCGATATTGCCTTAAGAAATAAAATTCAACTTCCCTCACAATCATAAAGTGTGTAACCGACAAAGCCTGATCAATGATCATCTCTAAGAGGATTGACACTCAAACTATATGTTTTAAATTCTGATTCAATCTTCCTTATTAAAACTCTCCCTGTCCATGAAGGAAATTCATATTGATATTCATTTCTATGAAGACACTTTGAATGACTTGTTTCTGTTCTCTTATACAGTCAGGTGGGTAAAAAATGCAACATGTCGTATTTTACTCATCAACACATGCAGTTGTGTGAGTACTTCCTGTCACGAGAGACCGGGAGCCTCTCCTGGGGGCGGGTTCTATTTGATGCCATCTGTCAGCTGATTGGTCGATCAGCTGCTCAGTTCAAAGGAAAGTAGCTTCTCTGGTTTAAGAAAATCCCAGTAACAAAATGGATGTGTTGATGATTTATCGTTCTAATATGTATTATTAAAATGCTACAAACATTGAAGCTGCCGGGTCCTGTAGGTCGTTACCTGCGTTTGAAGGTGAGGACGAGGCCGAGGAGGATGATGATGAACATGAGGATGCCTGCGATCACGCCGGCCATTTTCACCGTGCTGTCGACCTGCTTCTCCGGCTCCATCGCATCCGAGTCCTGTGTGGAGGCACCTGTACACACACAGACACACACACACACACACACACACACACACACACACACACACACACACACACACTCTCACACACACACACACACACACACACACACACACACACACACGCTCACTAACACACAGACACACACACAAACACACAGACACAAACACACACTTACACACTCTCACACACACACACACACACTTACACACTCTCACACACACACACACACACACTTACACACTCTCACACACACACACACACACACACACACACACACACACACACACACACACACACACACACACACACACACACACACACACACACACACACACACACACACACACACACACAGAGAATCATGCAGAAGATGAATAAACACTCAAACATGAAGTGTGTTCCTCAAACAAAGACAAACGGACAAACATGATCCAGATGCAGAGAGTGAGACATCGTGCAGTGAGACATCGTGCAGTGAGACATGATGCAGTGAGACGTGGCGCAGTGAGACGTGGCGCAGTGAGACGTGGAGCAGTGAGACATGGCGCAGTGAGACATGACGCAGTGAGACATGGCGCAGTGAGACATGATGCAGTGAGACATGGTGTCTCCTCCACAGGTCTCCTATATTTCCCTCAAAGTGGCTGATGAAGGAACTGAACCTGGTTCTCCTGAAGACCACCAGAGAGACTCTGTTCAGAAGTCGGGTCTGGAACATCACGGAGGACATTTTGGTTATCTTTTCTCATTACTCATAAAGTTTTGATTTGAAATGTTTGGTTTTGATTTATTTTTAGCACCTGTGGACGAGTTTGCTTTAATGTTTGGTGACGTGTAAAAAAAGATGCTAACCTGTTCTGCAGGCAGAAAAGCATGCTGCAGGTCATGTATGGATGATTAACATTAATAACACGAACAAGACATCAATGTATGGATGATTAACATTAATAACACGAACAAGACATCAATGTATGGATGATTAACATTAATAACACGAACAAGACATCAATGTATGGATGATTAACATTAATAACACGAACAAGACATCAATGTATGGATGATTAACATTAATAACACGAACAAGACATCAATGTATGGATGATTAACATTAATAACACGAACAAGACATAAATGTATGGATGATTAACATTAATAACACGAACAAGACATCAATGTATGGATGATTAACATTAATAACACGAACAAGACATCAATGTATGGATGATTAACATTAATAACACGAACAAGACCAGCGCTCGGGTACTAAACACAGTTATTCATTTGAAGTTATACGATGTAAAACAGGAAACTTGTAACATCAACAAAAGGTCACGTCCACCGAGGATCTGCCCTCCGATCTGCCCTCCGACCTGCCCTCCGACCTGCCCTCCGACCTGCCCTCCGATCTGCCCTCCGACCTGCCCTCCGACCTGCCCTCCGACCTGCCCTCCGATCTGCCCTCCGACCTGCCCTCCGACCTGCCCTCCGACCTGCCCTCCGATCTGCCCTCCGACCTGCCCTCCGACCTGCCCTCCGACCTGCCCTCCGATCTGCCCTCCGACCTGCCCTCCGACCTGCCCTCCGACCTGCCCTCCGACCTGCCCTCCGATCTGCCCTCCGACCTGCCCTCTGATCTGCCCTCTGACCTGCCCTCTGACCTGCCCTCTGATCTGCCCTCCGATCTGCCCTCTGATCTATAACCCGGAGATACAAACAGACATGCAACTAAATAATGAATCAAATTAAATAGATTTAAAAAGGGCAAAGAAGAGGATCGTTTGGGAGATGGTGAGCACAGGAGGGAAACATCCAGACGTTAATGTCTGGAAGGAAAGGAAGATGGGGTGAACTTTGAGAAGGAGATAAAAGGAAGAAGGAGTGATGGAGGGAGAATAAAAGAAAAAAGAAAAACCCTGACATGAAAATAAAGATACTAAAGACTGGAAAGCAACCCTGAGCTCCTCCACATAACGGAGCTGCTCTGCTCAGCAGCCTCTCGTTATAACCTCGATAGACAAAGAGACGATTAATAGAGGAATACTGATGCGTGGGCGCTCGCTTTAATCCCGTCTCTCTCATCTTCGCCCCCTCTGCAGGAACAACACCAGCCTGCTCGAGGATCCCTCCGCTGAGCTGAGGCAGCTCTCACCTTGGCTCGCTCGGTGAGAGCTGCCTCAGTGACGACATGTTCCTTTAAACCCTGAGTGCCTTCAATGACAACACATTCAGGTCTTTGTAACAGCATCACGGACAGCATCCCAATCTGGAAGCTGTATCATCTTTGAAATAATATAGAGAAGAAAACCGATCTGTCACTCTCCATCCTACGCCTCAACGCGGCTTTTCTCCCACTTTTCAATGGAAATGAGACATCAAATAGAAATGTTAATAGCAGAGTGAAGTATTAAGTGCTTCTTGATAGTGCTGGATTTTCAACACATGAACATTTAGTGAAAAACAGGATATTCACTGGATCCTGAATGTTTTATGTCCCCTTCAGGAGAGTGAAATATGACCCGATCCCGGGTCCAACTTGTGGCGGAGTTCAGGCGGGTCTCATATCATAACTAATACGCAGTATATTCGAAGCGATCACACAAATTTGATTTGGTACATTGTCTACATAATCAATAAAGTTTGAAGACCCCGATGGCAGACACATGGCGGGAAGGGGGACGAATGGGTCGAACAAACAGCCACAAAATATTCAGCTGCAGTCCATATTTGTTGGCGTTTAGCTTTTTAAAAACTATATTTTCATATATTTTGTATTAAACCACAACGCCCCCCTAAGTGATCCACAGTACCACCTGACACATTGCAGCATGAACCCATTCATTCACACCGGCCCACTTGCTGATTGGTTCTGTGATGTCACAGTAAAGGACCCATCTGGAGACGGGTTCAGCTAACCAGGCCGTCTGTGACGGGGCTCTGATCAGGTAAACCAGGCCGTCTGTGACGGGGCTCTGATCAGGTAAACCAGGCCGTCTGTGACGGGGCTCCCGTCGGGCAGAAGGGAGGTGACATGTATATGTGTATATATATATATATATATATATATATATATATATATATATATATATATATATATATATATGTGTGTGTATATATATATATATATAAATATTTATATATAAACTATAGGTCGCTCTCAGAAACAGGCAGGTGCTATTTTCTCTGTTGAACTTTAAAAAGGTGTTTGTGAATCAATCCTGAACTTGTGATGAATACATGAATCAGATCCATTGTGTTGTGATGAATACATGAATCATATCCATTGTGTTGTGATGAATACATGAATCAGATCTACTGTGTTGTGATGAATACATGAATCATAGCTACTGTGTTGTGATGAATACATGAATCAGATCTACTGTGTTGTGATGAATACATGAATCATATCCATTGTGTTGTGATAAATACATGAATCAGATCTACTGTGTTGTGATGAATACATGAATCAGATCTACTGTGTTGTGATGAATACATGAATCAGATCCATTGTGT